>PVKA01008239.1:0-73859 GCA_004027165.1 Ctenomys sociabilis | reverse complement strand
TACTTCATGGATTGTATGATTGAATACCATTACGATATCAGGTTCTTCCAAACTGAGCTCTCTATTTAATATAACATTAATCAAAATTCTAATACAACATTCTTAGTGGAAATTCTCAAGGAATTTGATACTTTGTATGGAAATGTATAATTATAGCTAAATCAGTCTCATTGTAGTTCAAATTTCAGAGTTTTTTTAAATATTAAAGTCTATTATAAAGCTATTATAGCAGCTTTATAAGTCATTACAGTAGTGTAAAATTAATAAAAAAAATAGATAAGGTAAATGGAACAGTTTACTACATACTTCCTATAAAAAGTATTATGGAAATATATGCTTTTAAATTAATTGTGAAAGATAAGTTAAATAATACCTTTATAGCAAAATATCAATTTTACTTAAATATGACAAGAAATATTTGAGTACAGTATTAGCCTCAGTTTGAGGTTTCTACTTATTATATAAACTTGCATAAATGTGATTTTGTGAAATAAATCTTCTGCATATCAAAAGTTATCAGCATAAGGGTAAATAAATGAACAATAAGCTGAGTACTGTGGCACACCTCAAATCCTGAGCATCCTTTAGTTTTCCTAAATGGAAAGTTTAAAGTCAAAATTAAACACTTAAAACCTGTTTGAAATATTAAAACCTCACTGTGTGGGCTTAATAGAACATTAGAGGGGACTCAAAAAGACTTAACAAGGAGTAGTAGGTAGGTAATGTGTAAACTGACTCAACAGGTAAGATAATACAGTAAGCAACAATTAGAATTGCAGAATTCACAAAGAGGACAGAATACAAAGGTCTAATGTGTGTGTAACCAGAGGAACAGGTGGAGCCTGAATAGGTTATGGTAGGAAAACAGCATTTATACAGTTAATGCTAGGAACTTTTCAAATTTACTAAAAGTATAATATGAAGTTAAAAATAACTACAAATTCCTATCAGGAAAGAGATAGTGGAAGTCATCTCATTACACCTACTGTAAACCCAAAATCAAGTGATTAATCTCAGAAAGAACCATGGTGGAGAGGATGGCAAGTTGTCTTCAAAGGGCAAACAAAAAAAATAATCAAAATAAGAATTCATCTCTAACAGAAATAACTGAAGACAACAGAAAAGGGAATGTCACGTTTAATACTGAAAAAGAGCACTGAATAGTCTTTATTTATTGAAAATTTGCTTTAAAACATAGACAAAATAAAGATGTCATAAAATTATTAAATTACAAAAAAATGATGTTTTGAGACATAAACTGAACCTCTGACAAAAACCTTTCACTAAAATAGGTCTTAGAACTTGAAAGAGACCTATGATGGCAGGCTGGGATAAAGGAGTAAAAAGCAAAGGAAAGTTTAATATTTACTGCACAAATTGCTAATATCTTGATTTGGGGATACAAAGTACATAGTGTGTGAAAATATAAAATGATCAGAGCACATGATTAGAGAGGAAGATGAAAATTCAAGTTATACGACTTATTTTCTTATATTTTTAGTAGAATTTAATCAACAAAATATTGTTTTACAATCTTTATGGTAACCAAAAGAACAACATACAAACTTAATATACCTAGAGAAACAGCATGAACAAAATATTTAATTTCCAGAATAATGCAACAGAAATAGAAAAAAAATAAAACTTGAAAAGTAGTTCGCATATTTAAATCAAATAAATAAATATTATATTGCCTTTAAAGAGAATGATGATTCCAATTAAAATTAAAAGCAGTTACAGAGAAAAAAATCATACAAATGCATACAGCTTGCAAGAAACACAACTAAATACATATATATATATATATATATATATATATATATATATATATATATGCAAAACGATTGATTCTTAAGGTAGAAAATACTGTAATATCAAGCAGTACCAAAAGAAAATTTGCGTAACAATAATAAAAAATGCTAGCCGCATAGCCACAATAGAATATTTGATGAAGCTCAAAAGTTCATTTAAAAAGCAGCAATTTTAAATTTCAAAATTTATAAAATAATACTAAAATGAAAAAGAAACAAATACAGAGCCATCAATCACAGTAAGAGTTCAAAGTTCTTCTCCTATGAACTGATAAACAATTGACCACATGCTGAGCCATAAGTCTAACTTCAAAAAAGTTGAAGAAATAGAGCTGTTATAGAAATATTTTCTGAGCCCAGTAGAAATTATTTACAAATAAAAATGAAAGATAACTAGAATGTTCCTATGTGCTTGGAAATTATCAAATAGATCTTTAAATAATTGTGGATCAGTAAAGAAATCAAAGTTGAAATAAGAACATAGTTTGAATAGAAGTCAGTAGAATGATACCTATCAAAACAGGGTATTTCAAGGGCTGGACAGATGGCTCATTAGAATAAAGGCTTCCCTTGCAAGCATAAGGGTCTGCGTTCAATCCCTGGTTCCCCCTACCCCTCCAAAAAAAAAAAAAAAAAGGGTATTTTGAAGTGAGATATGTATCTCTCTAAATTCTTATGTTAGCACAAAAGTAAAGCTCAAATCCTATAATTTCATAATCTAGCTCAGAAATGAAATACGAATAAAATGAAACATCTATTGAACTCCAAAGAGCACAGAAAGAACAAAATAATAACAAGAGTAGGCAAATATATACTACTCCTCAAGTAACTGAAAATTTCAAGTCTATTAGGGAGGGCACATGTAAGCTGAAACAATTAGTAATTCGCCATTATTTTAATAATAATGATTAATTCATAAAAAAATATTAAATATCTATTATATCTCACATGAAAAAGTCAATAAAATATTCAGCTTTGCTTTGTGAATATTTTGGTTGGCTACATTTTCAGTAGATCCTGTTTCAGTATCAGGAGATTAACATAATGAAATATATCTGTGAGAAACCCTCAGTACCTTGGCAACAACTTGCTGGACAAAAACTGTACAGAAATATTCTTAGAAAGCATGAAAAAAATGATTTTTCTTGATTTTGAAATTCATAGTCAATTGCAGGGAAACTGTAGCATTCACTGGCTAACTAACAGGAAATTATCAAACCTTCAAAACAAGACATATTTTTACACCCATTTAGCCCAGCCCCTGCTTCCAGAGGTCTCTACGCCATGAACTGAACAACTTTTGCCCTTTAAAGGAAATCTTTGTTTTCCAACACACCATCCCTCAAAATTTATTGACAGTAGAAAGACAATTTCTCTGATTGGCTTTTAAAAATATCTAATGGGATTGGTGTATCATAAGCCAAATCTTCCTTTCCTCCTTAAATTCAGTACAATTGTGAATAACTTGGTACTTCAGGATAAAGTATTTTTGTTTGTTTTTGATGGGCAGGGGCAGGGACTCCCAGGAATGGGACTTCACCATTGGATTTGCCAAGCCGGTGATGTGCCACTAAGCTATATTCCCAGCTGGATTAAGGATTATAGTTAATGTAGGCCTATCATGTTTTCTGAGTTCTGCAATACATAAATTGGTTGTCACTTTCCAATATTTTAATTTGCTCTCATTTCATTATTGCCTAGAGGAAGTGTGTTCTCTGGAGACCTAGAAATATTTAATAATATTGATCTTCATTTGTCTTGTAATTTTAGTAGTTTATGAGTTATTTTTACCATAATATTTGCTTGCTAGTCTTATTTCAATATCAAGCAAAGAAAAAGGCAAATCTATTTCAGGTAATCAGAAACAAATAGTTAGCTTTATAATATGTCATAATATAGCTTGTTCCTTAAATTAGATCTTAAAAACACATCAGTGAGATGCTAAAACATTATGCTGTACCTATTATTGAGAAAGATAAAAACATATTTGTTTATGATATGCCTCTGGTCCCAATGTTTTTCTTTCTGAATTGTTTACTTTCTCCTTTCTAATTAGCCTCAGTTACTAAAGGCCCAGCTGTAACCTGTACTCACTCCTTAGTGTTTGCCACACTCATGGCAGTGAATTAGATGACTTGGAATTCACCAGTGCAACAGATTCCCGAGTATGTTCCATTCCTTCAAATGAAGCTCAACGACAATCACTGAGTTATAAGGCAAAAATAGTCAATCAAGTGCTTCATCAATTGACACAGAATCTTTTCTGCAATGAGAATAACATGATACGATATTATGATTCGGCAGAATTCTGTACATCAGGAGCAACTCTGGGTTCAATTCTAATGTAGCCCAGTACTCATAGGAATATGTTGCTTCAATATGATGCCTTTTTGTCTCAGTTCACCTGTGCCTTTTCTACCTCTCTTCATTTAGCTTGTGACAAAATATTAGGAACTGGCTATTTTGTCATGACTATTGATCATGTGATCCATAGAGGTACTAAATTATTGGTAAGGAATAGACTGAAAGAGGACAGGCCTGAAGAAATAATAGTGAACTGTCCTTTAGACCTGCCCATATCAGATTAAATTTTTGTTAAATATGGAGGAAAAAGCCCAGTTCAATTTTTAAGTTAGGCAACAATATTTTTGTAAAACTTAACTTCTAGTGACAGTCTGGCTATATAGTACTCACATGAAGTTGTCATGACACACTGTCTATCTGAATATTCACTCTGATTCCTCCTGTTTGATCAACTCTTTGAGAGGTCCTTTACTAAGAAATAAAAAATGGTTGTTCATATGTCTAGATTTATACCTTTCCAACTCAGTATAGAGAAAAGCGATTATTGTTTTCTAGTCACTCACTCAAAATTCGAAGAGTAGTCTACTTGACTATGGTAGGCTAGACTTGTGTAGTGTTGGGAATGCACCTGAATGATGTCTACATTTTCTATTAATTAAGAATAACAATAGTAACACCTCTTTTACTATATTATTGTGAATAATATGCAAGACAATTTATATAGAAAACAAAAGTGATGCTTGTCAAATAGGAAGATCCATAAGAAGATGCTTTTCTGCAATCCACTATTACAGGCTCCAGGTTGTCCAGCACACATAATAGATATTAGTGAGATTGCCACATAAAGTAACAGTAATAATTGTTACTATCATCTCAAGTGTTCTGATACAGCCATAAAGCAAGCTTTACCATCATTGTCCTTGCATTAACAGTACCATGAAATGTTTTGTTAATTCCTTTCCTTCTGTACATAGTCTTATGAGGGTAGCCAAATTTGGTGCCACTTCTTTTGGCAGCATTTTAGATGGGCTAAGTAGTTAGGCTGGATCAGATATACTATTGCATCTCACAGACACTGAAATTACCCTAAAAGATGAGATTATGGGCCAGAATACTGCAAAGAGTTCCCTTGAAACTTTTTAAATGGGAAGTAAATGAAGTTAGCTCTTGATTGCTGTTCAGAAATGTTAGACTTGAAACCATATAAGATTGGTTTCTACCATGTAGAGGTTTCTGTCTGAGAGAGGAGTTACAGAGCTATGGAAATGATTCCTTCCTGCCAATCCTTAAAGGCTCTCTCCTTGCCCCTTTTCTTATATTTACTGTCTCATTATTCTTTTCGGCCATATTCATAAAGAAATTCCTTTTTAAAGGTAAGATAAGGTTTTCTGTTTTTCAGACCAGTTACCATATAGCTTGAAAAATGTCAGGCAGGGATCAAGTAATAGATAATTTCGAGATATGTCCTATGTTAGAGATCACTGAGGGCATTGGTCATGACGTGAGTGTATTAGCTTGTGACTTAAGAGTAATCCATCTGATTATGTCAAGCACACAATTAAGCACTATTAGTATCTTATGTGGAAAGAGAAGTCCATGATGATCTTTGGGGGCTATTTAACTAAACCCAGATTGTCACCTTCACAAACCAAGTTGCTCCTATATTAATTTAAGATGACTACCTCACAGCTGGTATTGAGACAGAGGAAACCATTTCAGGAGACTGTCCCTACTAGCAGGGAGACTGCATGATGACCACCAAAGTGATGGGCCCATTTTGAACTCAGAAGTTTTCATACTGCATGATTACACTTATTTAACATTCTAGAGAAGCCAAAAATAATAGGGATGGAGGCTAGCCAAATAGTTCAGTGAATTAAAATGCCTGCTTAGGCAGATGCAGGGGCCAGGAGTTCAATCCCTGGGCCTGTCATGTCAGTCCTGCCCCCAGGGCATGCTGAGATGGCCATTGAAATTGGGTGTGGTGGTGTGCACCTGTAATCCCAGCACTTGGGAGGCTCTGAGCGTGAGGATCACTGTGAGTCTGATCTGCACCTTGTAGATATCGTAAAATTAAAAAAAAAATAGAGATAAAAGTAGATTACTGGTTCCTAGGCACAGAACAGGGATGAAATCTTGGAAAGATAAAAGAAGGTTAGCAGCAGTATTAGAATGGTGGAGATAGACTATAATAATTTTTTTTGGTGGAACCAGGGATTGAACTCAGGCCCTTGCACTTACCAAGGAAGCACTTATTCCACTGAGCCATCTCCCCTGCCCTAACAATTTTTTAAAAATATTGAATGCTGTATCATAAAGTGTAATTTTAATGTATAAATACATTGAGGAAAAGTGAAAATGTTTAATCAAGATATTGGAATTTGTTTTATAAATATATGGCATAACTTTACCAGGGAGGGTAGAAATAAGAAGAGGAGATGAAGCAAGCTTAGAAAACAAAGTTTTAACTTGATTTTTACAGTTAATGACTAAAATAATAATTGTTCTTAAACTTTATCTTAGCTGATAAATACACTTCTGAAAGCAGGTACTTGTACTTAATGTCAGGATGATACAGAACAAAGAAGGCTTCCCATTGCCAGAGAAAAGTTATAAGGAAAAGGGAAAATGAGAAGGCTAGAATGAAACAGAAGCATCTTGGATTGGAGTTGTGAATATTACTAGGAACTCATATTTAATTCAACATACATATACAGAGATGTAGACAAAGTCAAATATAGGCAAGTATATGTCTTGGCTAGTTTTCTCTCATTGCTGGGACAAAAATACCTGACATCCAGAATGAAGGAAGGAAAGGCTTATTTAGCATGCAGCTTATGGGGGTTTCACTCTTTATTCAGCTGGTTCTAAATCGGGGTGGCACATAGCAGAGGGCAGTAGTTTGTGGTGATAGAAAGCAGAAAAGCAACAAGAGCAAAAGTGGAGGATCAGCAGAAAACACGCCTCTTTCTCTCCCTTATATTGCACGTGGCATATGCACCCCAGGGCAAGTGTAGAACTAGACTCCCAGCATTGGGCCATGGATCGATCACTCAAAATCCTTACGAGCCTGCCTATGACTGCTGGAGGCATTGGGTGCACATCGACAAAGGATAAAGAAATTCACCTGAAACTTCAAAGGCTGAAAACAACAAAAAATTAAGCCCAAAAGTACATATGCATTATTAGATTATAAATCAGAGTATCAGATAATCATATAATTCCATAGGAGCAGAAATCACAGTTGATCCACATAAGGCATGCAGGTAAGTAAGCTCCTTTACAAGTGGTGTTAAATTTCTATCTACCTGAACCTTAGATAGACTTGATTAACTGATTTCCTTTAAAATAAATAGACAAGGGAAAGAGCAATAGCTTTTTCGTAGAGAAACCTGGCAAATGTCACTGGCAGAATGATTGAAGGTTAATACTGTTAGTGATTTCATGTAAACATTATGTAACGCCTGATACACTATGACGGAAACTAGTGTCTCATGTCTTTGGCACTTTTTTAAAACCCATAATCTCAACTCATCATGATAAAACTGTAAAACATTCTCAAGTTGGTGAATATGCTCTAGATTTGTCCAGCAAATGTTAATCAAGATTAATAAACTCATGAGAAAAGACTCATAAATATTCATTAACCAGAGAACATTAGGGAAATTTGACAGTTAAATTCAATGTGGTATCCTAGATTGGATTCTGGAACAGAGAACTATGTTTCAAAATAGAAACCGGTGCGATCCAAATGAAATCGGGGATCGAGTAAGAAGCTAATAGTAACATTCCAATGTTATTTTCCCCTGTTGCCAATTGTTCTACAGAAATGCAAGCTGTTAACCACTAGAGAAATTAACTCAGGTATAGGCAAAAACTGTCCTATCTTCACAGTTTTCCTGCTAATCTAAAATTACTTCAAAATAAAACATTCATTTAAAAGCAAACATAATGTGATAGCATATGCCTGTAACTGAAGCCCTCTGGGAGCCGAAGCAGGTGATCACATTTGAGCCTAGCCTGGGCAAGGATTATTGATCTATCGCAAAAATTTAAAACTAACCAAAAAATTGGTAGGGGAAAAATAATAATAAAAAAAATTGGTAGGGGTTGTAGCTCAAGGTAAGGGCACTGGGTTCAATTTCAAATCGGGGGAAAAAATGTGAAAGCTTGTTGCATGTGCTTAACAAATACTTTAATTATGGATTCTTATCTTTCATTGTGATTCACTGTTAAAAATAAGCGCAACAGGGTTAAAATCAAAATTCATGGAAGTAGGTGAGTGCACTCTTCTATTTAGTTCCTTCTTTTTGCCAGCGCTACAGAAAAAAGTGCAGATTGTCTCTTGCCATCCTTAGCAGGTCCCTTATTTCACAGTACGTAGGTGTCAGGTATCAATGGGAGACAAAGGAATCACTGGCACATTTCCTCTCATAAACACTGACATATGCAGAGTCGGGAGGTCTTCCAGCCACAGCCAGTGGGTGCTTTCAGCATATTCTTCCCAGCATGGTCTTATTTGAATAATGGTGACAAATTGCCATGACTTTATTAAGCACCTTTCACTTTTCAGAAGAAAACTACTTTTCATTAAATGTAAAATAAGAGTACTTATATTCTAATGACACCAGCTAGCTCTCTAGACATCATAAGGGCCAAACACTTTTTTTTCCCCATTTACTGAAGAAATCACTCACATAATGTGTTCAGCCTATTGCAAAGACTAAACACAATGTAAATCATCTCCAGTGGGACTTTCTGCAAACTTGAATGCAAAGTAAAACTAAATCCCTGGTGCTAAGAGCTCAATCCACTGACTAGAGAGAATTTCAAGTGAAAATATTAACTTAAAAATGTTTTTAATGAAAATTTATAGCTGAAAGGAAAAGAGAGACTTGGGAAATTTGTTTCCACTATGAGCTAAGCAGATTTATGAGACAAAGAGATTTAAAGTACAATGTTTCAAAGCCAAGTAATGTTATTAGCAGCAGTAATCATGCAAATCCAACTACTATAGGTGGAACTGCTTTACAACTTCTCATAGCACTTCCAGCTCTCAGAAATGATAGTGATATTAATTTGTTCCTACTCAGAGATCGAACTCAGGACCTTGCACATGCTAGGCAAGCACTGTGTCACTAAGCTACATCACCAGCTCTGATTTACTTATCTTTGTGATACTTTGCAGAAGGATTTTTCCCTCAAAAACCTGAAATATGATCTCTGAGCGTGGTTATAAAAATTATTTGTTCATATTATCACTTAAATTGATGCTGCTATGAACAAATAATTGAACAAGTAACAAAATGAATTAAGTTTATAATCTTTTGTTTTATTCTATTTAGTTCTTTTAGTAATAAACAAGAAGTGCTTTTGTAATAAAATGTTTAACATCAAAACTGAATTGCTTTCACTTGACTCATTAGATAGTCACAAATGGAAATATTGTGTATTACGGCTCATATTCTGCTGAAATTCACAAGATTTCAGGACCTCTAAGATTAATGTGAAACTCCAAACAAAGAAGATATCTCTTACTGTTAAAAGTAAGCAGTACAAAATGTCTGTTCTGTGTCTTTTTATTCTGGAACCACCTTGTTAGAATTGTATAACCGATTTTCAAAATTCATCCCCCCAAAAATCTTGCTTATTTTAACTCTTAATCAGCCAAATATACAGCTGAGTTTTATGCAAAAATTACAGAAACTCATAATTAAATATACAATCCTGCCCTTTAACACAACCTAAATGAAGCCAAATTCATCACTTACTAAATTTTTCAAATGCTACAAGTCGATAAACAGTACCACCATATTCTATCCTTCAATTTCAAATGATTTATAGAGACTTCTAGAAGCATCTTCCTCTTTGTCAGTCTTTTAAAAGGATTAATCAGTTTCTCAAGTTACCCATTTATCTTGTGAGATATATTTGTAGAATCTTGGTTTCTTTATTATTTTGTGCAGAACCACCATCACCCACTTATTTAACATTCCACCATAGATGCACTCAGTGGCCTTCTATTTTCAAGTAAAGCACTGCCTTTACTTTCCATTGCAGTGAGTTGTTTGTTTCCTCTGCTTCCTAAGCATACCACCTTTCCTCCCCACTTTTTTTCCTCTTGACCTTTAACTCTTCTCCATTAAACCACTCATATGGGTTGGCTTTGAGCTAGGACACTTCTACTCAACAAAATATAAATACCATTGATTCATAATTGTTTAATGTAATGTTAAAGTTTTATGCACAAATGGATTATAAATGCTTGGCTGATTAAGGTGATAATTTATGGATGCTCACCTCTCTAGTAGTGCTAGTTTAGGAATAGGAACACTACATTTTGGATTGGTCACAAAGGCTTTCTTAGCTTTGCAGGGAATATTGCTATTTATGATTGGTAGGGGACATCACCTCCTATAATTCTCACCATTAAACCCTTTAATTAGAAATATTCTTATTGATGATGCTGTGTAGCAAGTATGTGATGCCAACGCAGACAAAATTAAGAATTTCCCCTTTTTCTTACCAGAAATTTTGTACAAGCCATAAAATTAAGAAAATAAAAAAACTGTATTCATTGAAATAAGAAGACATATGGAACCTTAAATTACAAAGAGGGATGCATGGAAAATAAATTAATTTACTCATAAAGTGAAATGGAAGATGAGCAAATGACTGCCGACAAGTGTAGAGCTCAAAAAACAAGTCCCTCTCCTACACACCTTCACACCTCCAGGACTCCCCCCACACACACACTCCCTGTTTGCAAAGCAATCAGCACTTGGAAAAGTCTCTGTATTTTACTTGATTTCCAGGAGAAGCCAAGGAGTGAAGCCAGAGACACAAAAGCAAAGCACCAAGCCTTTCCGTGTTTGCGGGAGCTAGTCCTCTGCTGAAGCTGTAGGAACCTGAGGGACTGAATTACACCCACCTTCTCAGAAGTCCATCCTGATTGGCTGAGCCAAGGGGAAGGGGGTGGACTTGTCTCCCAGGAGAAAAATTTAACTGTTTAACGAAACTGAGATGTAACACATCTTGAGTAAGTAGCAGCATTTTTGTTCGCTGTCCATATGTGATATGGTATAATATGGTTCATACCCCTCCCTATATGAAATATCTGCAAATATATAATACAAGAGGAAAAACACACATCAGTCCACAAAAAATACATAAAGAACAAGCCAAAACAGCGAGAACCAAAGAGGGAGAAGGTAGTAAACACAAAAATTGTAAACATTTATACAAAACATAATTGGTAATTTTAAAAAGGATTTAGGTAACCATAATTTGTATTCTATTTTTAATTGAATTTTATTAGTACATGTTAAAGGTATATTAAAAGCACCACACAATCCTTAAATTCACTATGGGGACTGGAACATGTCAAGGATTAGAACATGTACATAATATATTCGTTTTATCCCTCTCCCTCTGCCTCACTTTAATTTTTTCTATTTATTTAATTTTAAGACCTTATCAACTTAGTTATCATATACACAGATGGAAAACCAGTCTAATGGCCCAAGGAACATGCAAAACACACAGTCCATTGTAGTAAGTCAAAGTATACTTTTATTTTTTTTGTCTGATGATACACTCTGAGGTCAATTGTTATTTCTACAAAAAGGCAATCAAAACAATATAAAACATATTGAAAGGTATTGCTGAGTGAGCTTCAAGTGGAGCTTGACTCTGCAAAGGCTAAGTCTAAAGGGAGAAGGCCATCTTGTTCCTGGGCTGGTCCACTGGCTGCGCTGAAAGGAAGGAGCCAGTAGATGCCCCCAACAACTGCAGACTGACGTCAGGTACAAAGCCGAGTGCATTCAATCCTGGGGCCAAACTGTGCCAACGAAGGTTCTACTGCAGAGAGAGTCACAGAGCTCTGTGGCAAATTCTGGATGGAGATCAGGGATGGATGAACTTGGAATTTGAAATGCACATTCTGGCTTCCACTTTTCTTGTGCTCCTCAGTGGATCTTCTAGCATGGCTTCAGGGAAGGTGCCAAGTCTTGGCCTCTGGAGCCTTTCTGGTGAGAAATCCATCATCACCTCACAAGTAGTGTCCTCAGCTGGCAAGCCCTCCCTCTGGAGTCACCAAACCAGGCATTGCGGGTTTCCCTACATAGCAGAAGGCAGGACTTGTCTATTTAATCCACATTGTTGTGGAAACATGAGCCAAATTTTCACAGAAGAGTTGGATGGGCCTCCCTTTGCAGGGCTGTTTTTGGGTGTGGGGTGGAAGATTGATTACTTGCTTTGTAATTTTTTTTAAAAGACTTTATAGACTGGAATCAGGAGAATTTGAACCACCTCCCATGCAGGGCTGTGTGATATGGCAGAAGAAAAACCACCAGAGGCTTTTCTTCTCATTTGCAGAAAAGATGGAACCTGGGTCTTAGAAAGTGATTCATGAATGATAAATTGAATATACAGAGTAGGACTTGTAAGGGCACAGAAGGAAGGGGAACCACAACTTTTCTTTTTCCTTTTTTTTTTTTTTTTTTTTTTTTTTTTTGTACCTTATGGACTAAATGTACCTTAAAGATTTTGGGTAAATTTGGGCAAGAAAAGAAACACCATGCTTCTGAAGTGGATTGAAGGGGTGATATTTAAAACAAAGATAGAAGAACTAGAACATCTGAAATCTTTAATCCTTTCTTTACAGGTTACTAAATCACTTTCGATTAAGAAATCTGTAGAAAGTAACTGCCATGAGTGAATGACAGGTGCTGGCGTGTGTCAGTTTTCCACAGAGTCCTGCTGTGTGGGATGTCTGAGCGCCCTGCTCGGGGGCTCTGCTTACACTTGCTGGAATCATTCGTGGCCGATTTTAGTCCACAGGTCGCTTTTCCCCACATTGCTTTGTAAACTCTTCAGCATTCTTACAGAATTGTTATGGTCCTTAGATTATTCTTCATTTAGGTCAGCCCAGAGTGGGTGCGCAGGCTGGGGGTCGTTCACCAGCGCTAGGAGGGACTGGATTACTTGGTCAGTCTTGGTCACTGGCTTCCAGTTCTCAGCACTAATTACCGGCAGGCAATGTTTTTCATTGATGCCCTTTCCATCATCAGTGTTTAAGTGACAGATCTTCATTTTAAATGCGATCTTTGGTGGTTTGAATGGGTGCTTTGCTAGAAAGCTGATTTCAGTTCTAAAGACCCCCTTATAATGTGGAGGGTTGTCAGGGACAATAAGCCCTTACTGAGTAAATCAATTAGCTCGAGCCACCTGGAGCTAATTTTTCACATTTCACATTTGTGGATCTCTTCAGGCTCCTTCCTCAGCCTCCTGCTGGCTGCCATCTTGGATCTGCTGTGGCTTTCCCCAAAGTATAGTTTTGTATACATTGTCTTCACTGAATTACAATACTTTTTTCTCTTTTTTTTTCCTAATACCTCTTTTGTACTTCATAGTTTATGTTTATTTTGAGTTTTTCATATAAGAGAAGCCGTGCAGGTTAAGCTCGTGTGTCTTCGCACTTCATTTAACAGTGTGGTCTCAATGTGCACCTATTTCCCAGAAGAAAAACTGATGAAATGATGCTACAAAAAAAGTTCAGGTAAAATAACATAAATAATAAATAAAAATATTTATATAGAGAAAACTAATTGGTCAAGAGCAATAACAGAAATAATAGTCAACAGTAAAAGGCAAGGGGATAGGAAAACATAGGAAATGCACTGATTTTCTTAAATTTTATGCTAAAAAATTAAAAGTAATTAAGTGCTTAGTAATAAATAATTTAGATAATTAATAGTAAATAATTTAAAGTTAATAATTGAGAATTTATTATTATTATTATTATTAGTAGTAGTAGTACTAGTATTTTAGTACAGGGTCTACAGGATCTAAAAGGTCTCATTACAAAGATTGTACTTATAGTGAACCACCCGTGTTCAGCCTCCCAAAAACTGGAATTATGGGTGCATGACACCATGCCCAGTCTCAAGAGAAGTCTCAGGAAGTCCTGGGGAAGGGGCTAGCACAGCACACAGGGGATCAAATTCCCAGCTGCTTCATCAGCCTGAGCAGGCACTTTAATTCACTGAGCTATTTGGCCAGCGCTCAAGAATATATCCTGTTTCTTTCTCAATAAAATTTATTTAAAAATATAAAGCTACTCAGGAAGGAATTCATATCTTTCACTTTGTTATTTGTTTTCTATATATCATCTTTTATGTTCTAAAAGTTCCTTCATTTTTGTCTTTTGTGTTTTTACTGATTTTTATTATATACTTTTTTGAATCTGACTTTTGTATGTTTTAATAATTTCATTAAAATTTATATCCTGATAAAGAGAATATATTATTGAAATGAAACAAAACCATAAATCTAAACAAATAGTATAATTGAATAAAATTAACTGGAAGAAAAAGGAAAGAGAAAAAAATCAATTAGAATTATTAAATTGTTTAGTGTAAGGAGTTAACAAATCCATGAAAGATACAGAAAAATTTGTATGTTAAGAAACAGTGAGTAATAAACTCTCTCATACACTTTGTTGTGATTTTAATTCTTAATTCTAAAGATTCCTTCTTTTCATGGCTAATTTTCATGGCTAATTCAAAAACTTTCTGTTCCCTTACATGAATAAGTTTCCTCTGTTTGTGAAATCTTCAGATCCCTCAAATATTAAACCCACCCCTGACATTAAAAATAAATGTCAGAAAAAAATACTCAACACAACACATAGATATACAAATGGTCTCATCATTTGTTTTTGTGAAGAGACATAAACAAATAATAGAATCTATAAATTGTATTAGGTTACATGAAAATCTTTGTAAATGCAAGAATTATGTATGTAGAGTGTGTGTGCATTTTTAGCATTAAAATAAAACAGATACATCTTGATATTTAAAAATATAAATGAGCCTAACTTATTTATCAAAATAATATCCCTTCTTGAATGATTATAAATATTCTTTTATATGGTTCATCTAGGCAGGGACTCATCTAAGATAACTGAGATTAAAAAATGGTGGAACACATATGACAGATGAATAAAAACTAAAAATATATTGAGTCACTATCTTAATATAAAAAAAGGTAAAATTCAAAGGATAAAGCACTGAACAATATAAAGCATACCATCAGATAATAAATGTCTTAGTCTGTCTGGGTTGCAATAAGAAAAGGTTTTAGAATAAGATGCCTAAAATACAGAAATTTATTTCTCAGAGTTTGGAAGCGGGAAGCCCGAGATCAAGGCCCAGGGTCAAGGTGTGATGAAGGCTTGTTCCTCGGGCATGCACGCTGCCGTGTCCGCGCTGGAGGAGGGCTAATGAGCTCCCTGGGGCCTCTTTTGGGAGGGCAGTAATCCCACTCATGAAGGCTTGCCCTCAAGATTTAATCACCTCCCAGTGGTCCTGCCTCTTGGTGTTATTAGAATGTCAATGTAAGAATTTTAAGGGGAACACAAATATCAGACTCCAGCAATGAAGACAGAAAAAGCCACCATGATAGCTAATGTGAATTTCTATGCACAATAAGTTACAGCGCCATTGAACATACAGAAGAAAAAAAGATAAAAAAATGCTTGAAGAAATAGCTAATGGTCATATATACATGGAAGACTGAAGTATCACAATTAGTGACTGGATCCTAATTGATATTAATTTAATTTTGTTTATTAAAAATAAAGCATAAACCTAATTTCTAATACCCATGGAACATTCTTTAGAGGATACACACACGAACACACTATTTCCCACATCTTCCTGGGTAAAACCAAAGAAGTACACAGTGCAATCACAAAATGATAGCATGTATCACAAAATTTGAATGTTTAATTAAAAAAAACAAATTACTGTAAAAATACATTAGCATTAATCTCCCTCAAAATATCACCCTTCACAGTTCACACTGATTTGTCCAAGCATTGCTGTCCTTTTCTAAAGCAGTTCTGGAAGTCTTCGTTAATTATTATCTTTAGTTTTTGTGTTTTAGCTTCCTAGATGTCTTTCATTAATTCAAAGTATTTATTCTCTTGGCCACTTTGACTTCTGAGAACTGTAAGTGTCACAATGCCATATCCAGTGAGTCAAATCAGTGAGACTAGACCATAATATTTCTGTGAGTCTGCCTTAGTGGTGGACACCACCCAAAGCTGCCCTCTGTCTTTTGTGTTGTACCTGGTACAGACACTGAGGAAAGAGGACTTTCAAGACTGAAAGCTGCAACAAAGATGAGATAATTGTGCTTAAGAATATTTTAAGAAAAAAAAATGTCTTGAGGATAAATGGATGTGTCTTTTACTATAATGTTTTCTTTTTATGAAATTTAAACATTATCCCTGTATTTTGAACATAACTTATAAGTAAAAACTATAATTGTTCCAAAGGTAAGTGCTATTACATGGTCCCTTGAATTGGAAAAATCAGTAACCAATTTTTATGGGTTTCATGGAGCATGTAGCTAAACCTGGGAACCCTACAAGAGTTGGAACATTTAAGATGCTATCAGTTGAGTGAAAAACTTGGGTTCAAGTTTGGCAACAAATTAAAGTAGAAGAAGATCTGTCTCCCTCTGCTACAGTTCTGAATGGGGTAACAGCATTATTTCTTGATCATGGGAAACCTAGGCCTCCTGGATGAACTTCTGATGAGGTCAGAACTCCTTAAATTGAAACATTGAACTACCAGATTGTTAGCATCGTTTGGTACTAAAACGGCAACCTCAGTTCTTTTCTGAGATTCTTAATATCTGTCACAGTCTTTTCAGGAGTGAAATTCAGAAACTAGAATTTTTTTTTTCCAGTGCCAGGAATTGAACTCAGGACCCTGCACTTGCCAGGCAAGCACTTAATCTACTGAGCTATCTCCCTAGCCCTTAGAATAATTATTAACAAATGTCAAAGACAGGTAACCACAGGCGTGCATTGACACACATACATACATGTACAGCATGAAAATAGTTTTACATAGCAGATACTGAAATAACTAAAGAAGATGATACAGATGTGTATAATCTACAAATACTGCAAAATGGATCAAGAAAAATAGCTAAGTACCAAGAGCCTGCAATCACTGAAATATCTAATTTGTCACAGAGAACCACTGTATCTTGCTAATAAATATTACACAAAGAATAAATGTAAGATGTTTCCAACAATTAAGAAATTTTCACAACAATAAATGATAAAAGCTTCCAACTATAAGTCTCCAGAAATCAGATTTGCATGGCAGAAACAAACCTTGCACCTCTTCTACTGAGCAGAATTTCAATCTTTTTTTTTTTTTTTTTTAACTAAGAGGGAATGGTAACCTCCTGCCCAGAAAAACTGCCCTTCTCAGCTGCAATCTGAAGACCAGCCTTCATGTGTTCCTGAAAAATTCAGCCAAGCACCATGTCATGGTCATTCCATCATTGCAGTGGTGCTGATGGTAGATGCGTGCCCACAGAGCTAGAGTCACAGTGTTGTTGACTGTAGACACATTTTCAAATTTAAAGAGTGGTTTTATGAGTATGTTATCTATCCAACAATTGCATCTGTTAGCAATGTACTGTATAAACTTTACAGTTGGTAAAAATTTTTAATATAGGCTTTGGTGCACTTAAATTACATGGTAAAGCAAAGTAACACTTTAGTGTTTTCTTCTAATCCGCTATCCTTTTATTTGTCTGGATCAGCAACATATGTAGGTTCATATCCTTTAGTGGTTAACCCAACTCTGCCAACCTTACACCCTGCGTGAAATTCCTGTTTAACAAAGGAGCTAGGATCTTAAAAAAATGCTGGCCTATGTCTGTAGACTCATAAGTAACAAAATAAATTTCTCAAAGGGAAAATTTTGAATTTTAAAATGTGATTTACACAAACCACAACTTTTTTACACAGCCTGAGAAAGTCCTGCCTTTATACATGTAATGATACTTCCAGAAGATGTACTGAAACTACCTTTTGAAACTTCAAGTGTTCAGAGTGCTTTTTCTTAAAATCCATCTCCCTTGAATGTCTGCGATGTGCTGTTCTCCTTTATCTTCTATCTTCAAAATGAAAGGAGCAGATATTCTGCTGTCTTGCTTTCAGAAATAACAATTGGTCTTTTGACCTATTCTGAGATTTATAATTTCGATGGTGCAAGCAAGAGTTTGCTGTGTGCTGGAGGGTATACCAGTTGTGGCTCTGCAGGCATCCCAACCACAGCACTCACTACAGCGCCTGCGTAGTGCCAGCCTAGCTGCTCCCTGCCACCTCTCTGCCCTGAATTGTCCATTATTTGAACTCCCCATAGATGTTATTAACTACCAGAGGGTATTATTCTAATCTCTTCCTTTCAGCTCCAACTATGGGTATTTCTGTCCTTTGCTAGAGGCTGTTCCTATCACTTGCAACCAAGAAACCTCACTGATACAATAGCTCAAACTAAAAAGTTGAAGTACAGTGGACCTTTGAGTTCAAATATGAACAACTTCGGTTAAAACTGGAATTCTAGATTTAAGACCAAAGTCTTTGAGTTATGATGCAAATGCCCGCTGCTTGCACAGTCGTAAACAGACTTGTGATCGCAGAAAAGTTTATGTAAGCAACATAAGTGTCAGTCTGAGCTCAGATGTGCATATTTGTGGACACAATTTTGGTCACGATTTTGGTTTATACAGTTGCTGTAATTACTACTATCAAAATGGCTCTGAAAAGCTAGAAAAGAAGTGAAAGAAGAAAGGGAAAGGAAAGAAAATGATCACAATAAAAAAAAAGAAAGAAATTCTAGAGAAATATAAGAGTGGCATGGGGGCTGGTGAGATAAGTCAGCTGTCTAAAGCATCTATTTAGGAAAGATTATGCAAGTGCAGGGGACCACTATTCAATCAACAGCAATACATGTTGTGCCAGTCTCGCCCTCAGGGCAGGACAAGCTGGCCAAAAATTTAAAATAAAATAAAAACGAGTGGCATTGGTGTGGCTGATATCGCTACAGTTTGTTGAAATCCACCATGTGGATAATCTTATGGAAAAAGATTTGTGTAAAGGAGGTAGTGTTGCTAAGTGCGTTACTGAAATTCAGAAGTTGTGATCAACAGTGTTAGAAGAGGTAGAATAGCTATTTGTATACATAAATAAAAGGCAGATAGCAGGTTGTCGCCCATTTGGGGGGAACTAAGGCTATAAATGCAAATGTTGTAAAGGATAATCCATCGACAAATGATAATAGCAAAACATTTGTGCCAGTAAATGGTGGTTTCAAAATTTTAAAGCAAGAACTTAGATTCATAGCATAATCAGGCATGGTGAGATTTGGAAGAATTGATGAAAGGGCTGCTAAAAATTACTACTATGAAATAATGATGCAGAGAAAGCAATTTGATGAAACTAGTGTTTTCTAGAAGAAAATTACCAGAAGGACGTACTTAACTAAAGAAGAGAAAAAAATACCTAGCCACAAGCCTATCAAAGGTAGATTAATCTTATGGTTGTGTCCCATCCTGACTGATGACTTCAAGATAAAGCCTTTCTTGGTTTATTTCTGAAATTCCTAAAGTGCTTAAGAAGCATAAAGTAATGACGAATAGGCTAACACAAAAGCCTGAGGAACAAGAGTATATTTTCTTGAGTGGATTTATACTTGGTACCTCAATATACTGAAACACATGATTCACAGGGCTTCTGGATGAACCCATAGTTTTCTAACTTGGCTACTATACAAGCAACAACCAAAATAGAGGTTGGATTGTTCTTAGGAATTTCAGAGAAACAGTTTATCACAGATGGGATTCCAAATGACATCCTCAAGCTAAATGAAGCTTAGGGCCTACAGATTCAACACAGGCCATAATTCAGTTTTCCTTGCCCTTCAAGGATTCATGTAAAGTCCCTGTGTTCCCTTAGCATGGTACACACAAGGTGACATTTTTCAGCAGCCTAACTTTTCAATTATGGATTTTTTTGGAAGTTAATGATTTCTATATTGTTAATATTGCCGACATTTTGTCAGTACATTGAAAGAACCTGCTATATTAAATATACAGATATAAAAATATGGTATTATTGCTCAGCTGTATGCAAACAGTCTGGCTGAAGTGCTAGAATTATAGGGAAATCCTCTCCAAAGATAAAAGCAGAATGGAATTCTGTTGAGAGCATTTAAAAAGCTCTCTTGTTTTAAGTGGTTTCCTGAAGGATTGAGGCCAGAGTTTTAGAAGTTAATTATGTAGAGTCTCTCATTGAGAAATTCTGGTTAAAGTTAAAAATATTCATAACATATTATTCTTACTTTTGGGGGTTGGGGAAAGCGTCATTGATATTTATACAGTCTTTCTGAATCTTAAAAATCCATACCAATTAGAATTTTTGAGTGAAATTATTGATGTTGTTCAGTGTTTCAAGAGAGTGATAATAATATTTTTTCAGATGGTGAGATTTTATGATGATCTGAGGCCAACTGTTTTCCATCACATAATTACTGTAACAAAGCTAGGATCATATTCTTGTTGGTTATTCTTCCCAGTAAAGGCCAACGTATTGGTTCTGAGCATTGGCAATTGTTCAGTGTGATGAGTTCCAGATGTTTAAATACGGTGACAGCTCACTGATAAAATGAATTATGGTGAACAAACTAAAAGCACATTTTTCTCAAAACTAAAAGGAGTAATAAATATATTTAATCACATATTTCAGATAATACTCTTCCAGCTATTTTTCTTCATATTTTTATTGCTGTTTTCTATCTCTTGTCGCAAATTTTAATAACGATTTTACCCATATATAAGAAGTAAGTCAGTCAAATATTTTAAGAGAATTAAATTATTTTGGTATAAAATTAAAATTAATACTATGCTTAAGAAAATTTCATTTGCTGAAAATTTCCAAATGGAGCAGAGTATTTGATATAGAAAAGAAATTATGGAATTATAACATATAACAACTGAAACATTCTTATTAAAAAAGATCAAGTAACAGTATTTCAGTCTAGATGCTGCTATAGTCTTACAATAGTATGTTAATAAAACTTAGTAACAACTGAAACACTGTGTTCCGCATAGCACTATTGTAAGATAAATGTTACAATATATTTCTTCAGATCATTATTTAATAGAACTGTTATGATGCTTCAGCCAGTAGCTTCACCAATATTATAAAAAGGACTTAATATTGGTTTTCAATTTAAATTATGCATATGTAATGGTAAGAATCCCATGTACTAGCAGATTTTATGAAAAGTTGATTATTCTCTGTAAGTCAAAGTCTTCGGTATTTGCATGTATTCATCTTTTCTTATTTTGGTGTGGAAATGAGTTTGGTGATAATACATAGGTAAGGAATGGGCATAGAGCTCAAAACTATTCACTTATTATTGGATCACAAAATTTAAAATAATTATTACCTCTCATGGCAGAAACACTGGACTGTATTCTAAGAAAACTGAAGGTTATCTTTTTAAAAAAAAATAGAATGGCGATAAATAAGCCAAGTCTTTGTGCAAAAGATCATAAGACTTTTGATACAGTTAAATTTATTTGTAGGGAGGAACTATCTGGGGAAGTGAATGGCAGATACACACAAGATTATTTTTTAAAATGTTCATATTTTTAATACTATAAGTGATTCAGTTGAGAAAGCTGCCAAACCAAAATGAATAAATTTTTGTGTTGAGTTTGTTCTTAGTTGGTGCAACTAATTTTTACATGATTTCTACATTGCCACTAAAAATATCTCCATAAGATGAATTGTTGTGAGTTTTATCTTTCTTGGATTAATTTTCTATTGCTTCATAATACTTTCCACAAAGTAAGCAGGATGGAATAACTTTAATTTATTAATTCCCATAATTAAGAAATTAGGAAGTGGTATCTGTGGATTCTCTGCTGAGGTTCTCATAAGATGTTACATGGGCTGAATTTTTCTGCAGAGCTTGAGACCCTCTACTAAGCATACCTAGGTTGGGCCTGGTGATTTTTCTCCTAAGTAAGTGTTGTGGTTCTTGTTTCATTTCTTGGCTATCACACAGAGATCATTTTGGTCCCAGAACACACACCTACAGTCTTTGCCCATTGGTCTCTTCTGTCTTTACAACCAGCAGTGTCATCTTCTCTTATTACCTCACTCTCAATCTACATCTCTTTGGCCAAGAGAATGGCAGAATTCTTGATCAGGTCCAGCCCACTCAGGATACTGACTCCATATTATGGACAAATGATTTGCAAACACAGTTACATCTGCAAACCTTCTTGTCATATAACACAGCCAAGAAAGATGTCTAGCAATATTTTTGCTGAGTTAAACTCACATATATGGCCCTGATAAAGTGAAATTCTTCCTAGCACTGCCACTGCCTTCCCAACTACCCTTTCCTCTTCCTCTCATATCCAACTTGCTGCCTGTTTTAGAATGCACTGTTTTAGATAATGCAAATATGACTTCTGTTATTTAAAGCCACTATCAACACCTTTCTTCCCATTAACTTCTAAAACATGTATCATTGATATATTGTTGTGAAATACATTTAGTAATTTTATTTAGCTTTGGCAATTGGCATACATATGTATAACACTTCAATAATTTTTCCTTTCTCTGCTTTGTGTCCAAGTCACTAACTCCTTTCCTAGGAACCCTTTCCCATCTCTATAAAGTCTACCTCCTTGTTTCTTACCATATTTTGTTGGCTTTCTGTAATTAGTTCAACACATTTGGCTATTGTTTCTTCAAGTATTTTCTGCCTCTCAAATCCTTTATGCACAATACTCTAGCTCCATGGATCTAATTTAAATAACTTCTAAAGAGCTTTCTCATTTTAAGACGCCCTTGCACTTAGAATTTTTATTTTTCTGATTCTACTAGCAACTTCTGAAATTATTATATTTCTTTCATTAAATTCCTTAAGATTTCCTTGTGGCCATCAAGACCATAGTAAACCTTTCCCACTCTTTCAACTCCTTCATCACTGCCTGCAGGTTGGGACAGGTACTGCTTCTTTATTATGCATCTGACCTGGAGGCATAACCTGAGGTCATTGTCTGTTGTGGTTTCCTATTGTCCTTTCTGCTCAGTGGCATGGGGACCTTATGGGGACAGACATTTTCTGACTTTCTGCCTATATGTCACTATTGTATTCCTGGTGCCACACATTGTGCCTGTGATCAAATACTCTATTGTACTCATGCATTTTTTACATTTTACAATTTTGTAAGCTATGTCTACAAAACGAATGATTCGATGAGTCTGTTTCTGATTATTTCAGTTAGCTTATGGATTGCAGAACAATCTGCTGTATGCTGACTTTTATACACAAGTGGAAATTTAACTTATATAGATGTAATTCAATAATTTGGATAGATAAATGATGGTATAACTTTTTTGGTCATAATTTTACCTTATATTTCTTAGTAATCATAGTAGACATCATTAGAGGCTGAAGGAAAAGTTAGTGAAAGCATGCATAAGGACCCTGTACTTATTTAAATAATGTGGCAAAGAAAAACACTTTGAACAAACTTACAGTCAAATAAACTATTACTCTTTTTGCATTAAGATATTATACTTACATTAATCATACTTTGTGTCCTCACCTGTATTTTCTTTTTTATTTAATTCATAATTTTGATAAAGTTCCTCATTTTAGAAGTCCCAGTAAGTACCCATTCCCCTAATTCCAGTATGAAAAAGGTCTATAATTTCTGTCTTTTATCAACACAGACTAAATGGCCATTCTGCTACCCAAATTCCTTTGATCCAGTGGCTATTGCAGTCTTCCTTTGTTCTTTCTAGCAAAAGGTAATAGTGTGCTCTTCATTCCCACCATGTATTATATGCCGATTATATAATCCATATTCTTTTCTTCTCTCATAGTTAGACACTGAGGGGTGAACACTGCCTTCCTAACAAAACACTTACCCAACAAGGCAGATGGTAGAACTATAGATTTAATTTTTAAGAGAAAGAAGTTGCTTGAGCAATGAGCTCTGCATCACCAAATATAATGCAGGGAGGTAGGCAGGTACGCACACACATTAACACACACACACACACACACACACACACACACACACACACACACACACATGCTTTAATGTTGAAAAACATTTTTAGGGAGAATTTTCTTGATATGATGCCGCCTCTTTACACTAAATCCTTTCCTACTTAAGTAATTCAGTAGGTTATTTCTGGAGAGGAAAAAGTTTAAATTTTAGCATGTATAAATTAAATTATAAGGAATAACTCCTCTAGTATTTTCACAATACTTCAGAAAGCTTGCACTAACACAACCGTATAAACCCATTGCACAAGTGTTGGAAAATATTTAATGGTTTATGCTTGGATTTTCTTTGAATGTGTTATCGTCTTTTTTTTTTTCTTTATTTTTTTTTTTGTATTTTAGGGAAGAGTCTACAGGGTATTCTGGGTCTCACTACTAGATCAGATTTATAGTGATTCACCTGCGTACAGCATCCCAAGAGCTGGAATTACAGGCACAACACCACGCCCAGTCTCAGTTGCCCTCTCAACATACCTTGGGGGTGGGGCCTGCAGGCCCAGTGTTTGAACTCCATCCCTGCACTTGCTTGTAGGTGCTTTAACCAACTGAGCTATTGGCTGGCCCTGTCGTCTTTCCGGAAAAAAAAAGTAACATAGTACCTTTACTATAAAGCATACTATAGTCTTCATTATATCTCAGGTGGAAACAGTTGACAGCATTAGTCAAGAACTTATGTTCTTCACAAAATTTGTGTAGGAAATATTTACAGTTGACTTCTAAATATATGAAAACCTTTGAGAACTGATCATGTTTCATGTCGAAAAGGGCCCTTCACACTTATTTTTACTTATAAATTTAAAACCTCATGACCATCTTTTCATGCATGTGCTCAAAATAATTTATTAGATTATCATTTTTATATTTTTCTTTCTACAAATACAATGAATTTGACTTTATTATAGTAAGAATAAGATTTTTTTTTCCTGGAAGATCATTATGTTTCAGTTTGAAGGATTATCAGGTATTCTTTGCCTTATTGAAACAAGTGTAATTCAGTTTCTATATTGTACATTTTATATTTGGTTTGATAAACTTTATAAATTGGGAAATTGTATGGCTCTTCTGACCCAACAAATTATGGGATGTCTTTTGTTCTCAGCCACTGCTGTTTACCAGAAAAGCACCTACAGGTGGAGGCAAAGCTTCTGACTTTTCAGATCCAACTGAGATTAGCTCCATCAAACTGAAGGCTGAGAATTTGGCACCAATATCTTTAAGAATTCTCTGGCATTTCCAATGTGAAGCAGAATGAATGATACCGGTCTAGATTAGGTGACCTCTATTTTCTTTGCATATTAATCATATCTACAAAGCTTTTGCAACTTTCAAAATTCCAAAACTGCAATGCACTCCATAGCAATTAAATTAGAAAGAGTGGACCCAAGGATCAGCATTTTTGAAATATTCGAGGTGATTAGAATGTTCAAGCAAGTTCAGGAATTACAGGTTTACATTAAAAAGTAGATTTCATGTCATTCTTTTGATTTCACTTGATTTGATTAAATTAAGGGAAGTGAGGGAAAGATATTACAAAGGGTAAGATTCTATTGGTTTTTAAAAATGTTGGGCCAGGCAAATATTTCAGCAGACTAAAGCACCTGCAAGCAGGTGCAGAGACTGGGGTTTGATCCTTAGGCCTGCCATGCTAGTCCCGCCCCCCAAGAGCACACTGAGATGACAATTGAGACTGGGTGTAGTGGTGCGCACCTGTAATCCTAGATCTTGGGAGAATGTAAACAGGCACATCACTATGATTCCCATCTAGTAGTGAGACCCTGGACACTCTCTAGACCCTTCCCTAAAAATTAAAAAAAAGGAGGCACCAGGGAGATGGCTCGGTAGAATAAGTACTTCCCTGGTAAGTGCAAGGGCCTGAGTTCAACTCCCATTTCTTCAAAAATTAAATAAATAATAAAAATAAATTTTAAAAAACGTTAGTTTGTAGAACATATAATTAAATTTAATAAAATATACATATTTAATAAAAATTAAGCTACATTTGGGGTATAAATATTAACAAGGTTTTTTTATTTATTTTATTTTGTTTCTCAGTAAGAGGGATTGAACTCAGGACCTTGGGTTTGCCAGGCAGGTGCTTATCCTAATAATCTATCTCCCTGGCCATAGCAAAGGTTTTTATCTGAAATTAAAATAAAGTAGTTAGTTATGCTCCTGATTTTTCATCAGAATTAAAAAGAGACATATGAACCACTGTATCACCGGTCTTTTATATTTTGCATAGAAGAAATATCATAGAAAATAGGAATAAACTAATTTATTTTTTTCTTTCCTTAACAATTGTGCACTTTGTTGAAAAACTAAGTGATAAAGGTTACTTATTTCTGTTCGAGTAAGACAGGCCCAAGTAAATTGGCTCAGCACAGTTCTTAATGTGGAAGATCCACCCCAGGGTGGATTGTGACCAGAAAGGTTCAAAGAGAAACGAAGAAGAGAAGCTGTTTCTGCTTTGTTGTAGGGGCTCCTTCTTCACCTTCACCCTGGACTCACAAGATAGTGCGCCCAGCCCTTCCTCTGGGTCTGCGAGTCGCCCGTGTGCACACAGCCTTTGCACCCTTCTGCACCTGACTCTGCAGCTGGCCACCGTGAGGCAGTCTGGTCGATTCGTACATGCTCTTGTGTATCACACAGCACGTCTGTGTCTCCTGTAAGCACTGCCAGAGGCAGCGCATCCGCCATTTTCAAACACTGCTCTAGCATCTTGGTCTGAATTAAGCTCTGTCTTTCACGTTTATTACCATGCACATCAAATTTCAGTTCAAGCTTTAAAAAATCAAGATGTATACATTTTCCAAGCAAGCATAGTGAAGAGTATCATCAGGTCAACTTCTTAAAATGTGCTAGAATGAAAACCCAGCGTAATCATGAACTTTTGTACCACAATCATTATGATTGACCTTGTAAGTGACCAAAAAATATTTTAAGTACTATATTCATAATCAACTGAGGTAATATGGTAGACACAACCAATATAGTCCTCGTGTTATTCTTTTCTACAAAATAAACTTTCTGTTCAGTTCCAAGACATAAACTTAAATGCCTGAAATAAATTAGCATATTCCTTAGTGAAAAGCGGTGTGAAGATTATATACTGAAATTTAGTACAATGGAAGCAACTTAACTGGCTGGGTTATTTTGCTTTTTAATTTCTGATATCAGCATGAAAATACAAAAATCATTATTAAACCATTAAATAGATATTTGAATTTTGGGCAGATACCATCTATGCTGTATTCCAAACAGAGTTACACATAATACTCAGACTCATATAAAGATTTTTTTAAAAAAATCATTTCTATACTGTCTTTGGAAATCATAGGGCAATTATGTTTCTATGATATTTCAGTTAGCAAAAGTTGTACCAAGAGAATTAAAGTACAGACAATTTTAATCAAGATCATTTTTTCTAATAGAGCTATTGTTTGAATCAAGGACACACATATTGACTTAGTTTGAAAGTCAAGAGCCCAGGATAATTCTGTGAGACAGGATTTAAGTAAGATTCTACATGATCAGCCAAGGACAACATGAGTCCTTGACTTATTATGAGGAGTCACTCATTGTACACTGACTGGCTTCTGTCAGATTAATTTTTCTGGAGATGAGTCTCTGAACCAGCTGACTTTCTAAACTTTCATTTAGCATTGGAGTCAATGCAATGTGAAGAATATTCTGAGTAAGAAAACTGTTGCTTTTTTATGATGAAAACTCTTGCTAGTGCTTGTTCTATGGTGGTGCCCTAGATGAATCAGGGTCTTGGCTGTGGGCCATACTGATTATTAATGATTGAAAATCCAGGTTTGTGGAACAAAGAGCAAAGCTGTAAGCAAATGGATCAACAAACTCTAAATCTTCTCTGCTCCCCAACCTTTGAAAAGAATATTCTGCCAGTCCTGTAGATAACCCATTACTATTATGGACTACTGAGCTATATTGGAATATTTTGTTGAATTCATGCACTTACAATATTTGGATGGCAATAGAATACCCATCTCTGACAAAATTAAAGAAAGAAAGGTGATATAAATGAAAGACCATTTTGTACCTGCATATCCAACCAAAATAGTTAGGATAGATATACAGCTACTTTCTCTTAATTCAATAAGAAGAAAGATTTGTACTAATAGTGTTTGGACAGGATATCATGTCTGCATCCTATGCTATGAGTGACTACTACAAAGACCACCCATATGCAATGTATTAATTGTTGCAACTCTCCTACCAACCTGTTTGAAAGCTGTCTCATTGCAATTTTTTTTCTCAATAAAATTAATTTTTTAAAAAAATATTCTGCCCCTGAACATAAATTTACAATTCCTAGCTTTGCTCAGTTTGGTCATGTAAGAAATATTTTATCAGTAGGAAGAATGTGAATTCTGTTTGAGACTATTCAGACATGGGTTTGAGTTTCATTAGTAGTTCTCTGACAAAGAATAAATTATATATTTTTTCAAATCCTTTAGTATTTGTATTTACAATTTGGTATAAATACAAAATATAAATGGAAAGAAAAAAATCCAAGTGTTTATAGAGGCAGTGAAGGGAAACAAAGCCTGTGACACACCTAAAATGGCAAATTGCACATGTTAGAATCCAAAATAATATGATTCTTACTCGCCTATAAGTGTCAGGAAAAAAATGAGTTCCGACAGCAGGTGGACTTAAATAATAAAAAAGAAGATTATATAGAGATCAAAATTATATTAAAAATAATTATTTTCAACTTTCTCCATAATCACATTTTTTCCTTCTTTGGCCCACTTCCTGTATTTTTCTTACTTGTCTGACTTTTATTTACACAGATAATTTGTTATCTGCTTAAAAATACTTTTAACATGAAGTATGACTTTTAGGGCAAAATGTACTCCTAATTGTTTATGGATAGTTTGACCTCTTGAAAAGTATGTTTCATCTAGCAGTAGTGACAAAGCTCAGAAAAATCAAGAAAATTGGGAACTACCTCATTAGTACTCAAATTAAAAGCAACAAGTGGATATTAATCAGTCAGCCCAAAAATTTTCCTTGCCTTTGAAATTTACTACCTCCTTGTGTAAATAACATTTATAAGAGAGAAATATTTAAAAGAATAGCTCAAGGACAATGTTCAATTATGAGAAAAATAAGGAGATAACCACAAAAAATATCCTTAACCTTGAGAGGCAAAAGGACAAACAAAGTGAACAATTTCAGAAAAATCTTTCAGGGAGGCGCGTAATGCTGTCCAAAAGAACTTAGTGTGCTGAGGGCGAACACTTGCCTTTTTATCTCTCTGATGTTCTGATCCAATTTTAGACATGGTGTTATATAAGTAAATTGTGGAGACTCCCATTTGGTTTAGCTTTTATCCCAGTACCTTGGCAGCTACAGATTTTAGACTGCTGAGTTGGACAGTTTATAGAAAGGACATCTGTATTAATCTACCTTTCATTACTATCATGAAGCTGAGTGATTTTATACCAGGCTTATTTTTTTATGGCTCTAATGTCTCTAGTTCTGGGGATGGTTTTGGATCTATATGTGCTGACCTTGCTGGTGGCCTCCCAAGGCAGTGAAGCATAGCATGGCAAGATACAGTACATATACAGAAGCCTTCAGTCTGTCCACATTTTTTAAAAAATTCAATTTTATTTTATTTTGCAGAGTAAAAACAGAAGCAAAAACAAACAGAAAAAAAGACAGAATCAGGGTAACATACAGCAGTATGTATGTTACAGATTTTCAAAACAGGAATAGCTAATTAACAATGGCTCTTATGTTATCTATTTTTATCGTCATATCTGTTGCCCAGATTAATAGATATAGTTATGCAAGATTGGACAAATAATTGAATATTAATGTTTGCTTTCAAGAAATCTTATTTTTTGTCTTTTTTAAAAAAGTATTTTACATAGAATATAATAACTTATAAGACATTAGAAATGATACATATTGAGAAGACCAACAAGAAGGAATTCAACCATGGGTTAGCTCTCCATCTTTTTTTTTTTTTAATTTATTTGGTTGTTACAGAGTCTTACTATGCAGCTTGGACTCATAGTGATCCTCTTGCTTTCAGCCTTCCCAGTGCTGGCATTACAGATATGCACCACCACCCCCAGGCTCTGGCTGGCTCAGCCTACCCTAGGGCTGGTGTGTCATATGGTGCCAGGGATCAAACCACATTCCCTGCCCTTGCCTAAGCAGCTCCTGTAGTCCACTGAGATATCTCATTGGCCCCACTTCTTCATCTTTATATAACCTCCTGTGCTCAATGATGGGGTCCCTCTCTGGTGACTTGATCTAGTCTTCATCATTTTCTGAAGTCTACATCTCTGACCGCCATAGAGGGATTAAGTTTCCCTCTTCTTCATACTTGCCAGTGAGGATTAAATTTCATGAACTCTCTAGGAAAGGCACATTTAACATATATTCAAACCATGCAATATCACTTTTTTAGTAAAAGTCTGAAGAACTAGAGTTAGAAGCAAAGACCATAACACCTCCAAGATTTTCCACTTATGCAATTATTTCATAGCCTTTCCAGGAAAAAAAATACCTCAAAAATAACTATGTTTGCTTACAATAAGAAGGTGAAGTAAATGATCAGAGAATATTAAAGCTGGTTCTTATACATTTAAGTTATTCAACAACTTGAGCTATAAGGTAGAGAAAGATATACCCTGGGAGTATTTCTATGAAGTAGTTTTCCATCGAACACTGTAAAACTGCATAAAAGACTGAGCTCAAGAAGCAGAGTATGATAAATATTGACTATGTATCTTTCCAAGATGAACATTTAGGAATAACTCCATTAAGCTTTATTCATGTTTGTATCATTGACCACAAGTTCAATCTTCAAAAATCATCCGTCATCCTGTGAACACTTGCACTTCTAGTCTCTATGCATTCCTCCACCAATGTGACTCAGTCCCTGCTTGCTCACAAGCCCAGAAAACATGTCTGTAAATGAATTCCCTTTCAGTCATCAGCAAAGATCCTATCCACTCACTATCGTCCCCGAACATTCACTTCACTTTCTTATTATAATCAGAAAATAGTTATTTTTGAGGAAATCTCTTAAACTAAAGGTTTGTCAAGCAGAAGATGGTATTTCTCTGTCATTCTACAATTGGGATACCTTGGAGGTGGTGTGGTCATTACCTCTTATTGCTGCCTGTGGAATATTTACGAACATCCGTCCTGCTCCCCAGTCAATCCAGTACATTGCAGGACACGCCTCTGTGCATACCAATCATTATTCCTACTTATGCGGACGTATTTCAAATTTCCTTTACTCACTGAATTTGAAAAATGGGTTCATTGTCTTCTATTTCTAAAGGCGCTACTGTTATCATTCTTAGAAATACCAAATTGCAATAGAGAGTCAATCCAGATTAGTCACACTAATCTAGATGCTTAATTTCTTATTCTCTCTTTAAGTAATTTCTAAACTCATTTCAAGTACATGATCGAATTATTACACCCAAAACTTGGCATTCCCTGTAACAATATCTGTAGCTTTAACCATTACTCCAACTAAAAATATTTTCCTTCCAAGTCTCTGGTGTTCCATGCCAAAAATCTTACCAGCCCTTTTAAGTGTGTGTCCATTTGTGATCAATTCACTTTTCCAACATATGACAATTACAAAATATTCTTTATTTTCTTCTTCATCAAATTTAAGTCAACAGTGAATTGTTATTCCTCTCTAGTTTTTACTTTCAGCTCCTTTACACATACTCCTCTTATCAGACTTGTAGGAAGAACTCTAAAACATTCTGCTAACATGAATATGCATTAAAAAAGTATCAAAGAAGCAACATTGTGCTGATTTTTCTCCTTTTAAGTGGCATTTCAAATTTTTTGGTGGTTTCTCTTTAGCATGCAGCAGTCATGTTACTATTACTTGTCCTCTGTCACATGACTCTTTGAAACCTTTAGCCTGTCTCTTCAAATTTCAAAGGTGTACTTTTGTTTCACCTAGTAACTTCAATATTTTTTACTTCAATGAAACAGAGCAATCAGATGACAACTTATTTATTATTTCTCCACCAAAATCTAGCAATCTAACTGACCACTGCGTAGTGCATGAACTATTTTCCTAAACCTGAATCTGACATCTTTTCTGCTCTCTGTACGATAGTCTTATTTATCATTTATGTTTCATAAATAATCTGTTGTATGTAATTTTGTCTGTACTATGTCTCTGTAATCAGTTCAAAATTCATATACATTTATATGTAATATAATTTATATATAATGCATAATTGGGTCATATATATATATATATATATATATATATATATATATATATATATACACATCATTGTGATAATAACCACTGAAATAGGACATGGTTTAATTAAATTACTCCATTTGTTACAAAGTACCTGGATACCCTGAAATTATATATCCATTCATACATATTCCAATTTACTTATTCATTCATTCATTCATTTTTTTTTTTTTTTTTTTTTTTTTTTTTTTTTTTTTTTTTTTTTTTTTTTTTTTTTTTTTTTTTTTTGTCTTTTTGAGACAGGGTCTCACTGTGCAGTTCAGGCTGGCCTTAAGCTCACTTTGTAGCTCAGGCTGGTCTTGAACTCACAGCAATCCTCCTGCCTCCCAAGTGCTGGGATTACAGGCATGTGCCACCACGCCCGGTTCATTCATTTGTTTTTGTGGCTATCTCTGCCCACTGTGGGGGCAGGGCTGGTACAGCATGTGGTCCCAGGCATCAAACCACAGTCCCTGCATGCCTGCCTAAGCTTGCCTAAGTAGGCACTTTAGACTGCTGAGCTATCTCACCAGCCCACTATTCCAATTTATTAAAAACAATAGTTTTATTTAACCCTCTAGTTATGTCTAACCATTTCTTACAGGAGGGTTGAGAGTATTAAATGATTTAACATGTATAAAGCTTGTAAAGCAGTGCCTGAAATATAGTAAATATCGAAAAATTCAGTTATCCGTCACTAAAAGCAAAAACACACACAAAAAAATCTTTCTTAGTGAACACACCCTTCTAGCTAGCACTTTGTTTTCTCCTTATAAAGAAATTTAGAAAACATTCTGTACTTTCATACTTCCAATTTTATCTTTTGCTCATTGTATTATCTTTTGGAAATTGAATATTCATCCTGAAACAGGTCTAAAGAACCCTATATACAAGTGCAAAATACAGTGTATAGTTATCAGTCCATATTTCTTTTAACTTCTTAACAGCATTTGAAACACTTTCTTCAGTTGGTTTCTAGAATAATGCACACATCTAGTTTCTTACTATTTTCACTGCTCCCTTCCATTTCTACTCTGCTTTTCTTCTTCCCAACATTAGAATATTAAAATTCCTCAGGGTTGAGTCTTCGCCTACTTCTTCTGTTTTATTAATTCATTGCTCTGTAATCTGATCCAGTACTACCTACATGCAAACAACTTCTAAATTCATGTATCTATTTACAGTATCTCTTTTCTTCTGAGTCCAGATTCATATATCACCTTACTGAATTCCACTACCTTGATTCTAAATATTTTTAATAATAACTATTCATATCTCTGACCCTAATCCTGCCAGATAAATGACAGGATCATTTACCAGCGTCCTGCCTTAGTACAAGTAAAACAAACACATAAACAAACAACAAACTAATATGTCATATTTAGCTTTCAAGGCTCAGGATATAGCTAGTGACACAAGTGCCTGCCTGGAAAGCAAAAGATCCTGAGTTTGATTCCCAGTACCAAAAAATATAAAACAAAACAAGAAAACCGAAAACATGTCTAAGTTCTCATGACATTTATCTCATATCCAATATACTAAAAGCCCTGTGACACTACCTTCAGAACACATTCAAAAGATGGCTTCTTCTCTCCCCTACATTAGTTAAACTTTAATAAGGCTCCAATATTACCCCATTTAGCCAAACAGGAGATTTCCATGTATACGCTTCTTGAAAACCTTCTTCCCAAACTCCGGTACCATTACTGTTCATTATCCACATAGCAGGCACTAGTGAAATCTATATAAAGAATATGTGCTATTTCCTTATTCAAAACACTTCAATTGATTTCTAACAAAATAAAACAAATGTGTCTCAGTTGCCCCTACTTTTGCAGAAATATGCTCTGAGGTGCTTGCCAAGTCACCTCATGCCTCTGGTGTATGTCTTACTCTTCCCTGTGGTGATATTTTGATTATTTTTCACTGTCTGGAATACCTATCAGCAGCTATCAGAAGTCTTGCAGCTTCATAATATTCATGGTTTTGCTGCACTATCCTCTCCTCAAAAGCTTTCTCTGTCACCTGATTGAAAATGCGGTCTCTGGGTATATTATTATGGCTTATTCTGCTCTGTTTTATTTTTATTCATTATAACAATGGCTAAAAATGATAGAGCTGGGGAATGTATGAGTTTACTGCCATCAGTCTTCTCTATGAGACTGTAAGATACATGAGGGTATGTTGTTTTGTGTGTCTCACCACTTCTCCCCATTTAGTAGGGATTAAATAAATATTTACAAAATAAATTTTGACATCAAGCAGAATAAATAAACCATGCCAGTTTGTGGCACATTAAAATATGGATATTTATGCAAATAAATTTATCTGAATTAGTGATATTGCTTGCTCAGATGAAAGACAAGGGCTAGGATCATTGCATTTTGACATGCTCATTCTGGCCTCATTCTAAAAGTTCAGAATGACTTTTGATCACCAATGAAAGCAAAATCCCATGTTATTTGCTTTACACCATGACCACCTTTAACTATACAATTTATGTTGCTATTAATACACTGAATGAATGAGGTGCCCACAAAACAGTATCTTACATGACAGGCAACAATCTTTGGTACTAAAGTAAGAGTGGAAGCTCATAGCATTTGATAGAAAGTGAGAGAAGCTATCTGTCTGTCTGTCTGTCTGTCTGTCTATCTATCTATCTATCCATTTATCCATCTATCATCTATCTATTCTAGGAATCAAATGCAGGACCTCCTGTTTGGCAGGCAGGTGCTTAAGCTGCTGGCCTATCTGCCCAGTGAGAGAAGATATCTTTTCATCAATCAGAATTTGATCCTAAGAAAGTAGAAAAGATGGGAAAATGTAAATTAGACATTATGTTTATTAAACCAAAAGCTGATATGGGAAATAACAATAGGCTTTCACATATTGAAAATGAGAGTTTTCTGGGTTTTCTGTTCTTACTCAGAATGAAGAAATACAGACTTCCATCTTGGGGTACCACTCTGCCAACAATCTGACAAGGAGTGCATTATACATTTCCTGCATGCAAGTGACTCAATGACTAATTCTTACTAAACAATTTCCCAGCTGGAATTCAGTTCTCCTCCTCTGGGAGGATGAGAGTGAAGTACTGGAGAAAGGCCAAACATTTTTAGACTAATGAATGTAACTCTACATGGAAGCACAAAGAAAGGGTACAAAGGTTTTCCTACAAATAGGCTCCAAATTGTGGAAAATGGAGTGATATTCTGGCTTCCAAAACCCAGATCAAGTGATGATTCAATGAATGTTTTGTGAACTATTACACAGAAATGTTTTAATATCGGTGAAGTAAAAGGAAGTTGCAGGCAAACCCAGGAATGATTATGATTATAAAATTTGGGCCTATTGTTTTGGGGAAGAGTGTATGCACAATTGAACTGCAGTGCAAACGTTACAGAAGAATCACACCATTTTGGTGATATTCGGCAAATGGTCATTGTGCATGTAACTGTAATTAAGAGGGAATCAACTAAGGGGCTCGCCTGACCTTGGCTTTCTTTGCTCAGATATTTGGAATTCACTTGGCTGTAAGCCGAGAAAGAATGGCTTCAGTTGGAAGAACCAGAAGGACTTGACATTTTTCATTTTCTATTTATGCCCAGTGGCCTAAGATAACTTCTGAGCAAGACACACAAAATGGTACATTTGGGATATTGTGAAATACACATTTGATTTTCATCTAAGTTTCCTGGCACACAACTGCAAAACTCCTTTGATTCAGCCTAGTAATACGGCATTGAGTTGGCTGAGGCCTGGCAACCTTTGAGGGGCCTGAGGATGGTGGCTGGTCACCTAAATAACCAATGCAAGATTAAAGGAGAAGATGAGGACCTACTGCCCCTCCCTATAAACCCAGGGAGAAAAGAGGGGCTGAAGGCTAACACAAGATCCAATAGATAATTATTTAATCAATAATGCCTAAAATAATAAAGTCTTGACTAAGTTCAGAAGGGTAAGGTTCAGAGAACCTATGAATAGCTCCAGATACTGTTTACTAAAGGGTGATATGTCCAGAGAGGGTACAGAGGCCTCATACCCCTTCCTCTGTACCTAGACTCATATGTCTTGTGACATCCTTTATAATAAACTGGAGAACATAATTCAGTGCTTCCCTGGTTTCTGTTGTCTTCTCGTGCAAATAAAATATAAGGAGAAAGTTTTGGGATTCTCTATAAATAAAGACCTTGGAGATATTTTGAGCCTGTATCCAGACTACCATGATAAAGTGAATCCTAATTTTTAAATTCACCCATTTTTTTTCAATTTTCCAGTGTGTAAAAAAGTTATGTTTATATCTTCTGGGCTTTCAAATACTGACAGGTTAGCCAGTAGTTTAAGCATGCAAAATAATTACATCTAAATAATATTTTATCAAAATCAACTAAAATATTTTACTACTAAATATGTTAATGATAATCTTAACTTCCAGTAGCTTGTATCAGTTTAGCTGATGGCGGGGTTTGCCTCAATACTGTGTCTAATGATGAATGAGGGTGGTAGTTGCTAAAAATGGGAGGAGCTGTGGCAATTTCTTAAAATAAGACAGCAGTGAGGTTGGCATTATCAGCTGAATTTTCCTTTCACTAAAGATTTCTCTTTAGTATTCAATGCTGTGTGACAGCACGCTACACACAAAAGAACTTCATTTAAATTTTAGTTGATCTTCTCAAACCCAGATGCTACATTATCAACTCAGTTCTTCCACCCCCACCCCTGCTGGCTCAGCTCACTCTGAGGGCAAAATTGGCAAAGCATGTGGTGATGGGATCAAACCATGATCCCCTGGGCCTGCCTAAGCTTGCCTAAGCAAGCACTTTATACTGCTGAGCTATCTTGCTGGCCTTCAACGGAGTTCTTATAATATTTTTAATATATTGTTGTCTTTCAACATGTAATCTTGACTGAGATTAATATCCATTCAAATGAATCATTTTCTTTGTTTATCCATGAGAAATAACTCCTCAAGGTTTTCTTATAAGATTGCAGTCACTAACTCACATACACAAACACCACTTCTCCTGCTCTATTTCTGTCACCTGCTACAGTTACTTCCACCACTGTCATAAACCTCTCAAAATCCTCCATAAGACTTAAAATGAATTGTTTCTGCTGATGTTTCGATCTTTCTCATAATTTTTAATAGCATCTAGAGTTATTAATGTTTTCCACAGCATTTTTTGCAATTTAACAGAGAATTTGTCTTTTTTTTTTTTTTTTTTTTTTTGCAGGACCAGGGATTAAACTCAAGCACTTGCACGTGCCAGGAAAACGCTTATACCACTGAACCATCTCTCGGGCCCCAGACAAAGAAATTATAACAGCTATTATCATATAAAACATACTAATTAAATATTAAGACTTAAATTTTAAAAATCCTACTTGATCCATGAGCAACACAGTAGATGTTATGGTGGCATCCAAGGAGACAATATTGATCTTATGATACATCTGCATGAGAGCTCTTAGGGGACCAGGCGTATTCTCAACAAGCAGTAGTATTTTCAAAGGAAAAACATTTTCTGAGCAGTTGTGCTCAAATAGTGATCTTAAAATATTCAGTAAACCATGTTGTAAACAGATATTCTGTCTGCCAAGATTTGTTGTTACATTTATACCAGAAGGGTAGGTTTAGCATAACTTTTAGGGATTCTAGAATTTTCTAGAATTGGGGGTTCAGAAAATTAAATGAACATTATTAGCTTCAAACTGAAATCAGTAACTACATTGTGCCCTAACAAGACAGTAAACTTATCTTTTGTAGCTTAGAAAGCAGACACTGACTTTTATTCTGTAGCAATGAAAATCCTAGCTGGTATTGTTTACATTTATAAGGTTGCTTTGCTTTGCATTAAAAAACTGTTGTTCAGCATAGCCACTTTCATCAATCATCTTGCAAGATTTTCAGGATAACTTTCTATAGCTTCTATATCTGCAATTTGTTGTGATAGAGATGACTTCCCTCTTAAACATCAAGGGACAATATCTGCAATGTTCAAGGACTTTTTTTCTTGTGGCTCCTTCTTGAAATCTTCATAGAACTTTAAAATTTACAATGTTAATCTGTAGCTTTAGCTTTGGGTAATACTCTGCTTGCTTTGATATAATAAAGCTGCTTTCCTTTCTCATCATTCATGCGTTCACAGCAGGAGCACTTTTAATTCCTTTCAGAACACCTCTGCCGTCTCCACTTGGATAAATGGCACAGAAAGCTTAGATTTTAGTCAGTCGTAGTTCAACATATGTTCCTCAGTAAATTTCATCATTTCTAGCTTATGTTTCAAAGTGAGAGATGTGATTCTCCTTGTCATGTGAACACTTAGAGACCATTGTAAGGTTATGAACTGGCCTTTTTTTCAATATTTATATGACTGAGGGAAGCGGGAGGTCAGAGCAGGAGGACAGAGATGGCAGAGTAGCCAGGCCATGGAATAGTCAGAACACATACATTATTAAGTTCACTGCGTTCTGTGAACAGTTTGTGATGTGCCAGGTCAATTACAATAGTAATATTCAAAGATCAGTGATTGCTGACCAAAACAAGACAGGGCAATCATGAAACTTTGATTTACCACAAAAATGTATAATAAGAATGTTCTGGGGCAAATGGCACTAATGTAGTATTGTAAAAAATATTCAGTTTATAAAAAGTACATTATCTGAAAACATGATAAATGGGGTATTTTGTTTTCTGTCAGGATAGCAGCAAATAAATTATAAAGGTAAACCATTAGGATTGGGGCAGACTTCTTAATATGAAGACTAAAGGCCAGTTGAGGTGTTTCAATCTGAAAAGAAAGTGACTTCCAAATAGACTGATATAACTTGCCCAATTATCTTTCAAAATTGATGCAGAATAAGATATTTCCATGACAAAGAACACCTAAAGAAATTCATGACCATGAAAACAGCACTCCAAAATTTTTTCCAGTATATTCTAGAAAGAGACAATGAAGCTTACAATAACAAAAGGTCCAGTAGAGTGAGTACACCAGATGGAGAAATAAAGGAAATTGACAGGAAAATAGTGCAATGACAAGAATAAATGAATAACAATTAATAATAAGTCTCAAGATGAATGGTTTTAGTTCCACTGTAGGCAAAGAAAACTGAGAATTCACAAGAAATGGATGGATTTCTCAGTACATATGAATCACCAAAACTGGACCAGGAAGATTTAAAAATCCTAACTCCAATAACAGGCAATGAAATTGTACCCACATTTGAGTGAATTTATTACTAAATTCTATAAGAACTTCAAGGAATATCTATTACCAGCAATTATTGTTTGAGTTATTTTTCTAATTGATATCACAAAATAATCAACATCCACAAGACCCTTAATAGCATTGTTATACCCCTTTTATTTTATCTAGACTACATAAAGGAAGTAGCACTCAGACTCTTGACCCTCATAACCTTGGGCCTAGTATTGTACCATGAATCAATTCCAATATCACATACTCTAAATCCATCCAAATGTGAAAATGCCATGTGACTGAATGAGGCTTAAGGGAAACATCTAGACACAAACCATAGCACTCCTCAATCTCTAACGAAACCAAAACAGAAGAAGAACTGTCAAGTTAGGACTGCAAATTAGGATTATCCTTGACAAAGGTTCAACCAAAAAATGAGGAACTATAGGCCAATAACCTTAATGAACACAGATTAAAAAATTCTCAGAAAGATATTGGTATAGGACTGGTGAGATAGCTCAGGAGAGTAAGTGCTGGTAAGTGCAAGGTCCTGAGTTCAATCACCAGTACCGAAAAACAACACAAAAAAGATATTGCTGTAGTATGAAAATATCATCAAGAAAATTATATAATATGACAAAGTAGCTTTTATCCCAGAAACATAGGATGCTTTTTACATAGTAAAAAGAAGCAGGAACAATTATCACATGATCATATCAACAGGGGAAGAAATAGGTTTCTTTTTTTAACAAAAATCAAAACTCATTCATGACACAAAGAACATATAAAGAAATTCAAAAAAACTAAACCCCTAAAATAAAATATCCAATTAAATATGGGCAAGTGAAATGAGTAGACACTTCTTAGAATAGATACAAATGCCCAACATATATGTGATAAAAACCTAATGAAATTAAGCATGAGATAATCTTTCCCAATCTAGTAAAAGCCACTTGTTACTAACCTGTAGTCTAACTACATCATGATACTAACTACATCACGATAAATGTAGAAAAACTTAAAAGATTTCCTTCTAAAGTCTGGAACAAGATAAGGATGTCCACTATCACGATTCCTAGTCAATTTAAAATTTGAAATAGTAGCAAAAGCAATTGGTCAATAAAAAGAAATTTAAAAAATCATATTCAAGAATATTATACACCATGACCAGGTAGGACTCACTCCACGTATATAAGAATGGTACAACATACAGAAATCTATAAATTGAATGCACTACATTAATAGAGCCAAAACCAAAAACTCCACATGATCATGTCAATAGATGCAGAAAAGGCTTTTTGACAAAGTCCAACACTCATTCATGATCAAAACCCTACAGAAAATTGGAATAAATGGCCTATATCTCAATATGATAAAATACATTGATGATGAACCAATAGCAAACATAATTCTATTTGTTTGTAGTTTTTTTTGCTTGATGTTTTTATTATTATTTTTAAAGAATACAAAATAATGATAGAAAAAAACAGCATTATACATGATACAAGATTTCACTAAACAAAGTAATAGGAATCCAACAATGGTTACTGTATTACATGATGCTATGTGCAAATTAGTTCTTCAGATTACCCAATATAAACATATAAGTTTTGTTTTAAAAAATAACTAAGAAGTTATAAGAAATTCCAGAGAGGAAAAAAATCAGAATGAAAAACAAAAATAGTGAGCATTTCTGCTCCTTTGTATTTTTTTATATTCATGTAATTAGAATTCTCAAAGTAGAAAGGAGTAGACAATAAATATTTAAAGATTTAAAATTTCTGAATTTAGTTCATCCTATACCACATTTCCAAGAAAAATAAACCTTTTGCAAAAGAAATTTGAATAAAATCATAGCAAGATGCACAAAAATGAAATTGTCCAAAACTTATTGCAAAGAAAAAAATGATTAAAGTGCATACATTAAAATACTAGCTATCGAAGAACAAAATTAAATAACATCTTATTCCACATTAGAAAGAAAAAAAGCGCCAAGTGTGTAAGAAACTAGATTAATTAAAGGACAGAAAGAAAAAAATCTATCCTCTTTGAATTTTATACTTACCAAACATACCTTTGAAACTAAAAGTAAAATATTTTCTAGTTATACAAACTTGAAATATTTTAATACCTCCAGATGTAGCATATAGGAAATAACAAAGAGCATAATTCAAAAGGCATGAGAAGTTGCAGTATGCTCCTGAATGAACACTAAAGAGATCTCAAAATGGTAGTTATGCTGGACTATATAAAATATATTAGACGACTCCTTATTTAAAAGATCATTGAAGATTTCTATGAAACAGTTCCAATATTATGTCAGGTTATACATGTATTTTATTTTCATGTGTGTGTATGTGTATGTGTGTAAAGGACAGGGAAGAAGTAATATAAAGTCAGCAGAAAATGGAAATATATGTTTTAAAGTTTCTAATACTAGGAGAAGATATCACACAATATCTTTTAGATAAATTGTAATTCTAAGATATAGTATAAATCCTAAAACAAAAATTAAGGTTAAGCAATCTTAAGAAAATTAAATACTAATTAATTAAAAATTAAATGTTTCAAAACAACTGAACTAAGAAAAAGTTTTCATGATAGTAAAGAAACACAAAGAATAAAACATAAGATAAATGCTGGAATGACAAATAAATGACCATCACTTCTAACAGTTTGGGGATAGGATATCACACAAAGTTCTAGTGTGTTGTGAACATAGATAATGACCATGACACTTACGGTGGCCAGGTATCACTTGTGGGACTGAGCTACAGCTATTTCCTTGAAATCCACCCTACAGACCCATATGGAATCATGACCTATAGGATGCAAGAGAAGTCCATTTGTAGAGTGCTGATGGAAATATTTTGTTGCTGTACACAAAAGAATAACTGAAAGACTACTATTGTATACCTCTTATTCTCTTGTGTTTGATTGTTTGCCCTATTTGGTGGGTTCTTTTTATTCTGATTCATGGGGTTGTGATCATTTTGCTCCCTCTCTAGAACATCATTTAGAGTCTGTGTAGGCTTGGCTTTGTCATCATGAAATTCTTTAGTTGTTTGTCAAGGAAGTATTTTACTTCGCCATTACATTTGAAAGAGAGTTTTTCAGGGTATATCAGTCTGGGTTGGAATTTGTTTTCTTGCAAGACTTGAAGTACTTTGCTCCATGCTCTTCTTGACTCGATGGTTTGTGAAGAGAAATCTGCCATTATTCTGATGGGTTTTCCTTTAAAAGTGATCTGTTTCTTTTCTTTAGCGGTTTTTAGTATAATGTTCCTGTGCTGAATTTCTGGGATCTTGATTATCATATATCTGGGGAGTGGTTTTAATTGGGTTGATGTTATTTGGAGTTCTATATGCTTTGGTTACTGAATGTCAGGTTGTTGCCCCATATTTAGGAAGTTTTCAGCTATTACTTCTGCCCATATTCTTTTTATGTCATTTGTATTGACTCCTTCCTTTTCTTTGATCCCTATTAGTCTCACAATGTTCATCTTTGTATCGTCTTGCAGGTGCTGAATTATTTTTTTTCCTGCATCCTAGTTGTTTTTAAGAGCTCTTTACTTACTTTTTCACTAGCTCAATGGTTTCTTTGAGGTCACTTTCGTTCAAATGGATTTGCCACTTGTGATTGAGGTTTTAATTTCCTGTATATCACTTTAGATCTGGTTCATACATTCTATTTCTTTCCTATATTGCTTATTCAGGGGTTCCATTATTTTTATATTCTGCTGTATTTTTGTATCAGTGTATTCTTTAGAAGCACTTACTACTTGTTTGATTATAGTTATCACGAATTTTTTACTTCAGAAATTATTTCTGATCTGATTTCTTCTATACCTTTCTGCAGTTGTTTCTTTACTTCCAACACTATTATTTCTGAGATTTCTTCAGTGTGATTTCCAATTTCCTCCATGTTAGTGTCTTCTGCAGTTGTACTGGGTGGACTTGGGAGCTGAGATTGCTTTTTGTTCCTTCTCTTTGTCATTTTTTGTATACCACTGATTTTTGTCCTTTGGTGTAGAGCTTAGATAGAGTTATTTACCTTAGCCCCAGGTCCGGATCTAGGAGGTTCAGACTTCTCCAGGTGAGTGTGGCCTTGGTCTGGCTGCTGTGCTCCACTTCCTGCTGCAGCTTTGCCCAGGAGCCCTTTGTGTCACTCTGCTCCTAAATCAGCTGGGTGGGTCTTGCCTCTCACCTCATTGCAGTAAGTTCTGCTGAAGGATTCCATGCTGGGCCTGCGCTCTGGGTCAGTTCAGGAGCCAGCAGCCCCGGGCAGTCTTACTCACGTGCTGGGCCTGCACTCTCCATAATTCTAAATGGGGAAAAACTGAAAGCTTTTTCAAATCAGGTACATGACAGTGATGACTTCTATCACCGTCCTATGCAATATAGTTTTGGAATCATTAGTCAGAGCCATTAGACAAGAGAGAGAAATAAAAGAAATAAGAATAGGCAAAGAAGAAGTTAAACTATCATCATTTCCAGAGGACATTAAAAGATCCAGATAACTCCACCAAGAAGCTCCTATAATTAATAAACAAATTCATTAGCATAGCAAGATACACAGTCAATGCCTCAAAATCAATAGCATTCCTCTATATAGATTAAAAAGTTCACTGAGAGACAAATTAGAGAAACAATACCCTTCACAATAACATCCAAAAAAATGAAATACTTAGGAATCAGTCTAAGAAAGGAAGTAAATGATTTACAAAATGAAAATTAAAACCCTCTAAAATAGTGATTGAAAGGGATTTCAGAAAATGGAAACATATTCCTTGTTGCTGGATAAGAAGAACGAACATTATGAAAATGCCTATACTCACAAATTTGTTATACAGATTTAATGAAATCCCTATCAAAATACTGTCAATATAACTCACAGATCTAAAGAAACATTCTTGAAATTTATTTGAAACCAGAAAAACCTAGAATTTCACAGGTAATCTTGGGCAATTAAGGCAAGACAGGAGACATTATAATGCCTGACTTGAAATAATACTACAGAGCTACTGTGGTAAAATCAGCATGGTATTGGCAAAAAGTAGATCAGAGGATTAATGGAACAAATTAGAATATCTAAATTAAGCTACAGGCACACTCAGCCATTTTATCTTTGACAAAGGGTTCAAACATGTTCACTGAAAGAAATATAGACTCTTTAACAAATGGTGCTGAAAAAAAAAACTGGCTCTCCACATGTCAAAATCTAAAACCAGAGCAGGGTTTATCACCATGTACTACATTAAAGTAAAAATGGATTAAAGATCTAAACATTGAAACAGAAGCACTAAACCTCTTGGAAGAAAAAAAAATGCATAAAAACCTTGAAGACATAGGAGTAGGCAGCCAGTTCATGAATAAAATCCATACTCTATGAGAAATACTGCAAAGATTCAACAACTGGGATCTCATTTTACTGAGAAGTTTCTTCATGTCAAAAGAAATCACCAACATAGTGAAAAGACAACCCATGAACTGGAAAAAACAATTGTAAGCAACAATCACTCAAAGGACTTTAATCTAAATTATACAAAGAACTAAAAAAAAAAAAATCAGGCCAACCCAATCTAATATACTTCAGAGGAAGAAATACTAGTGACAAATAGTTTTGTTTTGTTTTGTTTTGTTTTTGTATTTTAGGACAGGTTGTACAGGGAGTACAGAGTCTCACTGAGTGGATCCGACTTTTAGTGATCCTCCTGTTTACAGCTTTCCGAGTGCTGGGATTACAGGCACATACTACCATGCCAAGTCTCAATTGCTGTCTCAGTGTTCCTGGAGGAGGGTGGGGGACAACACGGCAAGCCAGGCAATGGAATACCTGGCCCCTGTGTCTGCCTAAAGAGGCATTTTAATCCTATGAGATATTGGCTGGCCCTTATAAGTGGCAAATAAATACATGAAAAATGTTCCACAGAACTGACCATGCAAGAAATGCAAATTAAAACAACACTGCAATATCATCTTATTTCAGAAAGAATGGCTGTCATAAAGAAATCAACTAACAAAAAATGCTAGAGAAGCTTTGAGGAAAAATGAACCCTTCTCCATTGATGACTGGAATGTAGATTATTATAAGCATTGTGAAAATCAGTGTAGAGATGCCTCAGAAAACTAGGACTGGAAATCCCATTCAAGCCAGCTATTCCCCTTCCAGGTATTTTTCCCAAAAGAACTGAAAACATCATATAATAGTGATATATGTGCACCCATGTTTATAGCAGCACAATTTGTCATAGCCAAATCTTTGAAACAACCAAAATGTCAATTACTTGAGGAGTGAGTAAAAAAGATGTGGTATTTTTATACAATGAAGTACTACACAGCCATAAAGACAAATTCAAAGTCTTTATAGATAAGTGGATGTAACTAGAGGGTACACTCATAATTTAAACAAATCAGACCCACATGTGTAAATATTCTATTGTCTCCCTATTTTAAGAATCATAAAGAATAAATAAAATCTGAAAGATATAACAGACAATAAAATGGAAAGAAACTGAATTTAACTATTAAACAATGAAGATGAGAGAAAGGAGAAAAGATGGAAAAACAAGGAGAAAAATCATGCAAGTATATATACAGGATACCTGAGATAATTGTACTAATAATTTCCATCAGTTTTTTTTTAAATAATAGTTAATGTTTCAGTTTTTCACTGTGACTAATTCTGTATACTAACTAACTGCTCTCTGAACAATGAGATAGAGGACAGCAATATTTAACCAAAAACCTGTGGTTGAATATATCTCATCTTTGTCTTCTAAATGTGAACCATTTTTCATGTCTTATTGATTATTATTCTTTCTAAAATAAATTTTTTAAAAAGACAAGAAAAAAGTAAGATTTCTTGAAAGCAAGTATTAGTATTCAATTATTTTTCCAATCTTTTTTAGTTTTTTAATTTTTAATTAATTTTATTGAGAAACAAATAGCAATAAGACAGCTTCAAAACCGATCAATAGGGCAGTTTCAATAATTAACACAATGCATATTGTTGTCTTCTTAGTTGTTATTCATAGTACAAGATGCACACATGATATCCTGTCCAAATACTATTAGTACAAATCTATCTTCTCATTGAATAAAGAGAAAGTAGCTGTATATCTATTCCAACTATTCTGTATATACAGATACAAGATGGTCCTTCTTTTGTATCTCCTTTAACTCTGCTAGAGATGGGTATTCCATTGCCATTTAAATATTGTAGGTGTGTGAATTCAGCAAAATAATCCAATATAGTCCAGAAGTCCATAAACAGCATGGGTCATCCATAGGACTGGCAATCACAGAAGTCATTGACTTGAGCCTTTCACAGTCCAGCATATTTATATGGCTTTACTTTTTATACCTCACTTTTATACTTTTCTGCTGGATGGTCAAGACCAAGATAAAGCAAGACCTATACAACAAGAAATACAACCATTGTATCTAATAAGGTCAGTCAAGTCCCCTTAGGATTTATCCTGTAACCCTGTACTGCATTTTGAGATCCTTTGTCAGTGTCAGCCATGTGGATGAGTCACAACCATTACTTGACCAATTTGCTCTGTATGAAAGTCTGAGAGAATATTCTCTCTCCATATCTATCCTTAGGCACACTCTACATCATTGAACACATTCCTCTGTGGCCCGATAATTTCCTTGATCAGAACATTTAGGACACAACAGACTTACATAATGCCACAACACAGGTTCTCTTTGTCCTGAGTCTTCACTGAACTTGAAAGGCTAGGGCCAAAATGCTGGTTGTCCTTGCAGGACCTCCTTTGATCCAATTTTTGGTCTGCAACCTTAGGTTGTTAACCCTCAAGAAGAGAAGCCTATTATCACCCTACAACATATGCAGTTGGTTGATTTCTAAATTTCTGTGTAAAAATATGTAATGGTTTATTCATATTTTCAAAAATGTTTTTAATTTTTTAAAAATTTTTTCCTCTATATTCTGAGGGACTTAAAGTTTGGTATATCAGTGTTTGGTGGAAAATACCTGTTCCACCTTATGACTTAAGATGTTGCATGTTCAGACAGATACTGAGGGTGAACCCTGTTTTTCCAATCTTACATATATTTGTTGATCTGAGCAACCAATTTGACACTGAAAATAGATAATATAAGAACCATTGTGAATTAGTTATTCTCATTTTGAAAATCTGTAACACGTATGTTGTTCTATGTTATCTTATGTCTGTCATGTTTTTCTATTCATTTTTTATTCTGTTTTTACTCTTGAAAATAAAATTAAATTAATTTTAAAATTTTGGATATAAATATAATTTCTATAATTCCTCCATTAATCATTCATGGAGAATCCTGGAAATTTAGGTAAATTTTGATGATAATGAAGACTTAGCTCTCCAGAGAAAGGGATATTGTTCTTGACAAAGAGAAACTGAATCCTGGGAAACCACAGGATAAAAGCAAAAGGTATTTGTACATCACAGTAGCCAGGCATATTTTAATCAAATTTTTCTTGTAGAAAGATTTTACTTTAGGCATTACCATTTTCATGTAAAACCATATGGTGTATTCTGCAAAACCGTACAAGAAGGCAATCCTCTAAAATGCTTATTTTCAAATTCTAACCTTCTGTCGGGCAGCATATAAATGTTTGACTTTAGAAAACCTAAAATTAATTGTTTCTACTTCATGCTTCTTTTGATGTCACTTTTTGAGCCATGCCTCTCAGTTAGTTTGACTCCTCTGTTCTTGTTCTTTCTTGTTCCTTGCATTGATGATGTCCAGTTACCTGCCAAGGCTAGTTACTGCTAAGCTTTCTATTACCATATTTACACCCATTTTTGCAGCATACAGAGCAGCCACTGAAATTCCACAAGTAGGATGGTGGAAGATGAAGAAATGAAGACAAGAATAAAATAGCTAAGGTCCAGTGGAGCCCCTCTCCAGTGGAGAGGAAGGAATCCCTAAGGGCAGCAATTGGCATAAAAGGCTTTTACAGAGAATTTAAGGGAGGGTAAGAACTGGAACAGGAACAACATGTAATGTTCATTGAAACATCACAGCTGGGTGGTTACACAGAGAACAAGAGAAGAGTAGGCTATATTATCTAGGGGAAGGTCAATCACTATGTCAACTTCTTAGCTCTGAAAACTTCTCAGAAGGCCCCGCCAACCTCATGAGAACTAGTGACCTTGTCCTAAGTACCTGCTGTACACAGAACTTCAGTCCTAACACTGTTTGCTCTCTAAGAATATACTACTTTTATATAATAATACTCTAAGAACTCTCACATACATATTTTTAAATGCAACCTATGAGATACATATTATTTCCATAGTATCACATACCATCTATATGTTGAGAATTCTAAAACTGCTACATGTACCCTAGGTTTCTAACTTCAGACTTACAAATGTAACTATTTTCTAAACACTTCTACTTAGACAAATGGAATATGTTGCAAAGTAAATCCACCAACCTTTTTCACAAAATCTATTGTTGAAGTCATTACCTTCTGTGATCCAGATTAGGAAACAATAAGAGTAAGAAGAGACTGACAGATTTCTTTACAAGCAAATTGATAATTTTTAAAAGTATATACATGGATTTATTTTATAGAATTTTTATAACATTAAAAATAAATAGTGAAAAGTAAAAACATGCTGTTTTTTGTTTTGAAAAACAAGCATATCCCAAATTAAACTCAATTCCTAAACTGAAGGGACACCGGCATCCCACGAAGTCCTCACACGGAGCTGTACTTCATATCTACTCTTGTTCCTTCTACAGTAGTCTAGCATACAATAAATTTTCTCTAGTTTTTTAAAATTTAATACTATATGGCAATCTACAGTTTATAGGAAAAAGAGACATGTTTTATATAGTCTAGTAACTAACAAAATTAAATTTTCTCAGCATTTATGCAATAAATGACGTGGTTGCTAATGAATAGAGTGCATCAAAGCTAACACTTTGTAATTCATGATGAGCATGAGGGTTTCTTCTTCGGTTTACAAAATCAAACTTAAAACATTCTTGCCAGGCAAAGACACTATTTTTAGCTTTTAAATCAAAGACTGAGCATGTAATTCAGTCTGTCAACATAGCAGAGCTGATTCTCTACCTGGTATTTGGAGACATGTTAAAACAGACCTTGAAGAAAATTTTGCTTTGGAAGGGATATTTGTATCACTAACACATGCAGACACAAGAGTAAAGCTTACTCTGTAGAACTTTCATACTTCCTCTGAATTTACTAGCTTCTTAAGACCTGTGTTAAGCAGCTAAATACATTTTAATGCACAAGTAGCTATTGATTCTGTTTAGCTTAAGTGAGATGGAATTATATTCCTTATGACTTCATATTGAAATTACATTTTAGTGTTACCCTTCTTCTAACATGTAAGGAGAGAAGATAGTTCATTCTGCAGCATCTTCCTCTGAAGTTCTGTCATAACAAGCACCACATTGCCTGTGGTTAAGCCTGTAATGACTAAATAATGGCATTGTGCTTTTTCCTTATACGTGCTTCATGCAAACTCACATACTTGTGGTCAGCATATTTCTGACCCTCAGAGACCCATTCCACATAACATGCACTTCTGAATTCAATGTATTTCTTAAGTTTTAATTTTAACAACACATTTTGTTCCTTTGTAATCAAGTCAAACAAATCAACAGGAATAGATAAAATCTTGCCATCCTCTTTCACATGATTTGGCCAATTATGACCAAAAAGTTTTATGCTGCTATTTTTAGTTTCCATTCATATATTTATATGCTTACAGGGAATTATAAGGAAACCCAAAAAAATGTTTTTGTCTATTCCATTTAAGATTTAAGGCCCATTATTTGATTTTATTTTAGCCTATCAAGTGCAACAGAAACTAATGTGCAAGACTCTAAATGTTGAAATTCTTCAACTAACAGATTTTTAAAAAATTAGTTCTAAAAATATCTATTCATTAAAAACATGGCTTTTAATAACTGAGAATTAATTATAAAAATGAAGAACTGAAATGGTTTAGAAAGAAACCACAATAATAGCTGAGGACCAATGCACATAGGGAGACAGGTAAGGAGACTACATTTTTGTATGTTTCAATTTGTGAACCTTAAGATGTCCTAGCTCACATGAATAAATGTCCTATGGTGGTGGCAGTGTGCAGTCTCAGAAAAACCAAGCATGAGTGGCAGGTGCTCACTTGTATGCACTCTCTGTGGCCCAAACAAGGCGTTGTCTATTTTAGTGACAACTGAGAGTGATAAATTGCATGGATTTCATGAAATGATTTATTACAGAACAAGAGATACTCCAGACATGCAGGCTGAAGGAAATATTTGAAAATGAAAGACAAAGTAAGAGGAAGCAGATGACACTGATGGATGCTTTTAAAAGAGCTGTCACATCATTTTCCCTGATTTTCTGCAGATGCTGTTAGAACTAATCCTGATGATCAGTAATTTCACTTCAGCATTCTCTGCTGGTTAACAATGATTCTTGGAAAATCAAGTTTGTTTCTTTCTGGTTTTTCTTTTCATTAAGCACATGTTTTTCACCACTTTTAAGGAAAAAATATTAATATTGCAAATTTCTATTCATATTGAAGTTTTACGGTTCAATTTTTTGTTTTGATTTTACCTAGTAAATTTTTTTTTGTCTTTTTGAGACAGGGTCTCACTATGCAGTTCAGGCTGTTCTTAAGCTCACTTTGTAGCTCAGGCTGGTCTCGAACTCACAACAATCCTCCTGCCTCAGCCTCCCGAGTGCTGGGATTACAGGCGTGCGCCACCACGCCCGGCTCCCTAGTAAAATTTTATGATTTATTTTTTTCTGGTTTACCTACAATCTGAAAATTATGGGAGCATATCTTGAGCAGTTTATGACATTCAGATAAAGCAAAACAATATGGCCTCCTGCTCTATACATAATCTTCTGCTTTACGCTTATAAAGATGTGAAAAGTATCAAGTCTGAAATTTCTCTTTTTTTTAATGAGAAAAGTCACATTTATGAAAGTTTAATGACTGTCTAAGTGTTCACAGAACAAGCCAGCAATAGAATACATTTTTCTGCCTCTTTTGCATTGCGGACACTGGGGATTGAACCAAGGCGCACACATGTGCTAGGCAGGTGTTGCACCCTTTAGCCACGCATTTTCTGTAAGTGCTGTGTTCTTGTTTCCAACCCACCAACTCACTTTCAAGATGATTCTGCTGAGGATGATGAATACTCTAAAATGTGTTTGACGAGATCTAGTGGATCTTTAAGCACAATTATGTCTTCAGACATTGCGTTGAGTTCCATAAAATTTATTGTAAAATCATAAAATAATCCAGAAAAGTAATTTAGAATACAAAAGAAAATCATTAATAACTGGTACACCTTATGCTTAATACCCAAACAATGTTGATGCATAGTAATGAATACTAATTCTAATAAGTTTAAAAGACAGAAGACTATACTTTCAATTTTCAGTAATAAATTCAAGTCATTTCTACTGTGTTAGCCTTATATTATTCCAGTATTTTAGAAAATAGTTATGCAACTTATGGAACCTTATTTTGCTCTTACTGTATAAGCATCATAATAAAAATTAAATTATTACTTATCTTACAAAAAACCCAACTAGAATTAAAAAAGGCATAATTTCAAGATGAATCTTAGCAAGGTGGAAGTAAAATAAGAGGTAATAAACACACAACATTTTGTTTTCATGGGATCTAGTTATCAGTAATGTTAAATTTTAAACATTAATAGAAAGCTGCGTTAGTATTAAATGTTTGTACTCAAGAGGACAGTGGGAAAGATAATAATAAAACATGTAATATCTAAATCACTGTATGAAAGCAAAGAAACAAATACAATAAAACTATCAAAAATTTAAAAGAGGGAAAGGAATAAATAGGCAGATATTTATAGGATCACTGCAATTGTGCAAACTCAGCATTATGTGAAATATTAACTTATATTCCACTATACAAATAAATTAGAATTTTTTACCTAAAAAAAGTCATAGAGATAGGATATGACAATGAAGTTAAAACTCAGCAATCATTTCAGTCTTTAATGTTACTTCACATTAAGTCAAGTTTCTTATTCATTTTCAATGTTAATTATATATATATATGTGTGTGTGTGTGTGTGTGTGTGTGTGTATCAGCATTTTGTGAACTACTTAAATGTTAGATTTTTAATATAATAGAGGAAATGTACATACAATATTTTAAATTATTTTTTTCTTTGTTCATATTTAAATCCATCCCATTTGCTTCCATCCTGAAATAATAAACTCTAAATTTGTTGGAACAGTTGTTTCTGACCATAACCTAAAGGGAATGAGGTGGAGCGGCAAGCTTTACTCTGGGAAATTTTGAATTATAATGAAAATGTGTTCACTCCTGCTCAGAATATATATAGCATTCAAGTGAATTTGTGGGCCAACCAGATTCTACACAAAGGTTTTCTAAATATATAAGAAGAGCTATGACTGCCAAGGAATTCTGCATGAGAAATTAACAGTTTCCTACTTCTTGAAATAGTAAAAATTATCTTCCAGTGTTTAAATTCTCCCTTTTACTCAGGATAATTCGATGAGATTTTAATCTAATCCTAGAAGCAAACCTGTTGTGCCTTCTTTCTCATTTAATGGGCGCATCAGAATCGATCCACACTGTAGTCACACAGTGGAATGTTTACCACAGCTACTCTTTAAAGCTTCTGTCTCCTTTCTTCCTTGGAGTCCAGGTTCCTGCATTCTTAGAGGTGAAATCAGTTCATACGTCATGCGTAGTACATTTGAGATAACCACTCTTCAACAGTATCCCATATATATCACGTTCTGTATCAGGAAATACAGTTAGGATCCAGAAAATGTCCACTAAGCAAATGTAATCTGCATTATCGGGCGGGCCTGACAGCGCCAAGGAACTCTTTCATCTTGAGGAAACAGCTTTTCAAAAATACGGAGCATTGTCATGGTGATTGAGTGGAGTACTTCCATAAATAGGTTACAACCTTATACTGAGTCTACAACTAGATTCATAGTAGTCTACAAATACTAAAATATTGACCAACTTATTACGTACAAAACTATATTCTAAATCATTTCATTAATGAATTCTTTATGTAAGTGATTGCTGCGGATAATTTTTTATTAGAAACTTTCTAATCAACACAATGAATATATCTCCCTCCTTTCTTCTTAGCTTACTTCAGCAGAATTTTTAAAAGCTCGATTTGAAACCCTAAATACGTAATTACATTATTTTTAAAGAAAAATAAACTATGACTTGATGATCATAGAGTCAGTTATTGTTCCCCTAAGTGTACAATCTGGGAAGTTTTGTAATAACATTTTTAATACAGTGCTCAGTTATAAAATGCCAGTGTGTACCAACACACATGCACATATATTTAATTTCAGTTTCATATACTGACACACAATAAAATGTATTCATATTAAACTTATTAAGAATCTAGCTTCCCAAGAATTTTATAATCTTTAAATTCTAAAAGTCTGAGCCTTATCAGATAAGATAGGCCTGGCAGATGGATAGTGAGACAACAATCAAAAACACAGTTATTGACAAGAATGTAATTGATTTTTTTTTTTTACACAGGGCAATATTTAAAGAAAGATGAAACTGTAAAGGTAACAGATCCTATTTTTCAGGGTTTTTAAAAATCATTAATTAGGCTTCTTGGTGCTGTTTAGATATACAAAATGATTGCGTTTCTCTCAGGTAATTTGTACCCATACATGAATTATCTTGATTATTTTTTCCCTATCCGGCTCCCGTCCCTTCAAGCCCCTACTCCTCCTTGTTTCCAAAAAGACTTGTTTCCATTTTATCTTTCTTTTTCCTCTTGTTCTTTTTGCCTTCCCTTCTTCCTTTCCCCTTCCGTTGCGCCCCCTTCCATTTGCATGTTTTCGTTTTATTTCGCAAAGTCTGTTACACCTTTGGATCTGTTTTAGTTTCTCACACCATAGCAACAATGTGGGATTTATTACACGTGTGTCTCATCATTCTCACAAAAGAGTGGGATCTCTAGATCTCCATTTGATTTAGCCATCCTCCTTCGAGGTATTTTTTCAGCTCTAAACCAAAAAATTTTAAAAAGATGTAAAATGACTATAAGTGTGGATTTAATGCGGTCAGGAGCAATACCCTCTTTAGTGCTCTTAGCGATTCCTCTTCCCCGTATCAACTTACCTGGTCATTCATGTAGAATTGGCTGTATTTATAAGTATAGAAATGTCTCTTTCATAATTTGAGTCACCTCTAAACCCTCATGAAGTTTATGTTTAATTTTTTTTGTATTGTGTCCATTTTAAAACATTCAAAAGAAAATGAGAACTAAAAGTGGTTCATCTGGCTTTGCTGTGAATGAGGAAAACATACGCAATTTTGACATTTTAATGTCAAATTGGATTGAGACATTGCCATTCACTGCTCAAGTACTGCAGACTTGGTGTCAGCAAAATGTACTAGAATGAAACTTGGATGCATATCATGGAGTGGTTGACCTGTTTCAGGCATGCTAAAGCTGAGAAAATCATTGCTGTCTTCTATCAGAAATAAAATCCTTTATACGAACTACAAATGAGAATTACCACCAGTAGTGGAAATGGTCACTAATTATGAGGAATCTTGTACACAAATTGAGTTGCAGAAAATAAGCCTCTAGTTTACCCTAAATAGCTATAATATTTACATGAGTATTTTGCCCTTTTTTCCGGTTTATTACCTATATTCTGTAACTCAATAGAACAGCTTTATTATTTCTTATTTCTCTCTTCTGTATAATGTTTCACTGCGTAGGGACTGAAAAATAAGAGAAGTGTTGTAGTATTTTGTATATGTGGTAGAGTGATCGAAGTTAACAAGTACAATGCACAAAAAAACAATAATTATTTTTCATGTCCTTAATGATTCAAGGAAAGGGCTCCTTTTCAATTGGAAGCATAAATAAATACTTAGTAATAGACAGAAAAAATACAATTATATTGACATGAATGTATTCGAATATATACCAAATGGCTTTTAAATAACCAGTTCTAGCAACAACTCCCTGTGTTTCTGGAATCATGATGAAGGTGAACAATACTTTGAAGTATTTGCAGCAGAAGAATGAGGGTTTGATGACTGCCCTCACAAATGAAAAATACTAACCCTCAGGGAAAGTTCAAATAAAGATTTTTTTTGTCCCACTCAAGTTTATTAAGTCCACAATTCTGCCCACAAAACTCACAGGCTCAGAATTTCAGTTCCAATTTGGAATTGTCTGTTCCAAATCAATGGGAACAAAAACATAAGAAGGGAAGAGTGTTCCCTGGAATAAAATTTTACCTTCGAGGTGAAGTTATTTTCCATGGCTGTAATGTGAATATATAGCCATGCTGAACTAGGAGTGAGACACTGTGAAGAGAAGGTTTGGTTCATAGTAAGAGAATTTCAAAGATAACATTAAAAATTCTTCTGTCTGAAGCATGATTGGATTGAGACATTGCCATTCACTGCTCAAGTACTGTAAGTGGACATTTACTTGTGGGATTTAGCATAGAATAGGCACTGTGTTAGGATAAGGACACATGGCCAATATAGTTCTATTCTTACAGATTTTACAGAGCAGATAATAGATACATAATAAAGAAACAATATAATAATCCATGCACTATGATTGATAACAATGTGCATATTTTTAAATCTTTGTACGAGGGTTTTACATGTTGTTTTAAATTATGGTAATTATTCAGACTATCATGGCTATACAAAGTAGAAGCTTGGATATAGAAACAGAATGAACTAAAATGAAAAAAGTCTATCAAATTTTTTGTGTCTTGCTTTTGAGGTGGCACAAAGAATGGAGGATGTGTGGAAAATATTCAATCGTATGGATGATTTAGGAGCCTGGAAAACACAAGTACAATTTAGGACTCATTTCAATTATTGTGATCACAAGACTAAATTACACCTGGCTTTTAAAACAATTTTCCTTTCTTTATATTTTCTACTCCTGATTATTTTTTCTTTTAATTTTTATGCCTTTTTATTTATTTGAAATTAATTAATTAATTAAATAATTAATAACAAGCTGATAGGAAATTAACAATAGTTATTATATCACATGTTATCTTTAAAACAGTTGTTCAGATTACCAAGTCAGTCATGAAAATTGATTAATATAAATACTGTTTTTTTCAACAAACTAACAAACTAGTAGTGCTTATTTTACCTATTTTGTGTGTATATACATATCTTTTTTCCTCCTTCCTTCTTTTCGCTTCTACCTTCTCTGCTTTTCTTTCCTTTTGTACAGTTTCTTTCCCTTTCATAATATCTATTCTACCTTTAGATCTTATTTACTCTTTCAGTTTCTTACACTGGAGAGACAAAATGAAGTTGAAATATGTGACCCTTTTTGGTCTGTTGATTATCTTAAAAAAGACATATAAGGTGGGATGAAAATTACTACCATAGTGTAGTATATGGCACAAGCATATTTTCAGGTTTATGTACATCACGGAGGCAATTCTAAAGGCAAGCTGGCTAAAGCCCAAGATTCCTGTTCAGTATGCAGTCCGCTTCAGTGTCACAAGAATACAGGTACATGTGTGACAGAGCCCAAAACAACCTAAATGATAATACCCATGAGAAAAAGAAATATTATTTTCTTTTCTTACACTGGATTAAGGACAATTTTTTAAAAATAATTTTATTGAGACACAATTAGCAATAAGACAGCTTCAAAACCTATTATTAGGAGAGTTTCAATTATTAACAATTTGCATATTGTTGTCTCAGTGGTCATTCATTGTGCAAGATGAGACATGATATCCTCTCCACAAACACTATTAGAACAAATCATCCTATTCACTGAATTAAGAGAAAGTAGCTGTATATCTGTCCTATTTTGAACATAAAGATACAAAATGGTCCTTCATTTGTATCCAATTTTTTATTTAGTTTTGTAGTATTCCATTGTCATTTAAATATTATAGGTGTGTCAATTCAGCAAAATATTCCAATATAGTCCAGTAGTCCACAACAACAGTGGGTTTTCTGTAAGACTGGCAATGTCAGAAGTTGTTGATTTAATCCTTTCACAGTTCAGCCTATTAATATGGTTTTACTTTTTATGAAGTAAGAAATGTAACTTTCATATCTGCCAAGGTCAGTCAAATTCCCTCAGAATTTATCCTGAAACCCTGTACCGCACTTTGTAGATCCTTTGTCAGTATCAGCCATGTGAATGAGTCACAACCCTTGCTTGACCACTTTGCTCTCTGAGAAAGCCTGAGAGAATGTCTTCTCTCCATGTGACTCTCCTTGATTGAGGACAATTTATTGTGTTTATGTGCAGAAAACTCAAGAGTACACTTAGCCAAGTTTAGGGCAAGCTCTTTAGCCTTTGCTTTTTCCAGCTTGGCACTATGAGATACAGATTTTGGACTCAGAACATTGTCTCCCCAGTGGATCTCATTGTTTCTGTCATTGTAGTTGGTCCTGATGGCCTCCACCAGCTTAGCCAGTGCACATTCGTCCTCTGAGTTGAGTTGTGTGGAGGCAACAGTATTACTGGTCTTCCTGTGGACCACATGCCCCAGCCTGGCCTTTCCCTTGATGATGCAGTAAGGGACCCCCATCTTGTGATACAGGGCAGGCAGGAACATGACCAGCTCGATGGAGTCCATGCTGTGTGCAATCACCATGAGATGAGCCATCTTGTTCTACTTCTTTAGAAGTCTGAAAAATTTCTACCAGGGAGCAAATGAAGGCTGGATTTTATGGCTGGATAGTACTTCAACAGGGAGAAAGCTTAAGAAAAGGCATATCAGAGAATTTTGAACAGAGAAGAAAATTTAAAAATATGTTCAGGAATGCTGAAAGTCATAAGCTTACTGTATTTTGGAGGTATTAGAGAAAAATCAAATAGATGTCAAGTCTTCAAAAAGTATAAATAGATCAGATTGGGGTCAGATCAAGCTCACCATCCCTAAGGAGAAAATAAGATAGTGGCAATATTAAGGAAGTGAAAAAGGATGGGGAAGCCAATTTGATTGCTACTGTATAATCTAGGGAAGAGCAGAGAAGCTCGTGAGCCAAAGGCAAATAGGTACAGAAAGAAAAACGAGTGAAGTATTGGAGAGATAATTTACATTTAGAAATAGCATGTCATTGTACTACACCTGATTTAGGATCAAATGACAAGAAGCTGAGGGTGTGTTCTCTGATTGGTTAACCTCCAGTGGTATTAGTTTCTTTTTTTTTTTTTCATGTTAAGGGGATCAGTATTTTCAACAACAACTAAAAAGAATTGAGTCAGATAGTGAGGGCAAACTCAATGGCATATGCTGTGGGGTACTAATCAGCTTTTCTTCTGGATGGTTAGCAACCTAAGTTCACAGATCAAAACTGGAGAAATAGAAGAGCCGCAAGGCCAGCCAACATTTTGGCCCTAGCCTTTCAAGGTCAGCGAAGACTCAGGACATAGGAGAACCTGTACTGTAACATCATGAAACTCAGTTGTGCCCCAAATTTTCTGAACAAGGAGATTATGGAACCACAGAGGAAAGAGATTGATGATGTATAGTGTGTCTAGGGAGAGTTACATGGAGAGAAAACTTTCTCTCAGGCTCTCCAGAGAGCAAACTGGTCAAGCAATGGCTGTGACTCATTCACATGGATGACACAGACAAAGGATCTACAGAGTAAGATACAGGATTACAAGATAAACCCTGAGGGGACTTCACTGACCTCATCAGAAACAAAAGCTACATCTTTTGGTGTACAGGTCTTGCTCTGTCTCGGTCTTAACCATCCAGCAGAAAAGTACATAAATGAGGTATATTATGTGGGGCCATAATAATATGTTGAACTGTAAATGGCTACAGTCAACAACTTTTTCAGATAACTCACTATTATTGTGGCATGCTGGACTGTGTTGGATTGTGTTGCGGAGTTCAGGCACCTAAATTGGTTTAATGACAAAGGATTGCCCATCTTTGACAGATCTAGACAAAAAAGGGGTATACAAAGGAAGAATCATGATGTGTGTGTATAAACAGTACAGTTAGCATAAATATACCGTTTTTCTGTATAATTCTATGAGAAGCAAGATTTGCACTAATAGTGATTGGACAAGATATTATGTTGGGTTCTAGCACTATGGACAACTACTAGGAAAATAACAAGGCAGAAAATATTAATTATTGAATCTGTGATACAATTCAGGTATAAAAAATAAGGTAAATAAATAGCTACACTCTCTTAATTTGCTGATAAGAGACATCTGCTATAATAATATCTGTAAGTATAATATCATGTATGCACCTTGTATGATACCAAAACATTATGAAAACAGTTTACAGTGTATTAATTTATCAAATTTCTCCTGTTAATTTGTCTTGAAACTGTCTCATTGCTATTTGTTCTTCAATAAAATAAATAAAAATTAAAAAGGGTAGCAGTACTTTTGTAAACTGTGATATAAATAGAGATAGTGAGGGTAACTTAGAGAAGAAAGATAACAGATTCAACTCAAAATATTTTAGTGTTTTTTATGAGCAAGACATGCATTTGACACAGAAATAATTGCGTGAGTCTAAAACTTAAGAAGGGGCTAAGGTTTCTGTCATAGGTCTCCAGGGAGTTATCTGGTTAGTGCAAAGAAAATCAGTAAAGAAAGACCATCAGATTGAGCATCAATCAATTTGAAATCACCTGGAAAGGTGGTTCCATAAGGAACAATGACCTCATAGTACTGGCAATTTTTAAAATTTAAGTGATTGCTGAAAAGAAAGAAATATTGAAAGACAAAGTAAGGACTTCAAAAACATACTCCATTACCTTTTGGGGGTAAAAGCATAGCTTTAATTTTGTCTTTGTGTACATGATTTTTCCTTTTAGATGACAAGTATATCATCAATAGTTTTGTTTACAAACAAAAATAGGGTCACATATTTATTTTGGAGGGGTCACATGTTGACTTCTGAACAATCACTGGCAAGTGGGGACAGAATTATCCTTTGATAGTCACTCTTTTCCCACAGGAAGAGATTTATCACATGAAACTATCCAGCTATGTATATGTTGGGTGTAGGGTGATAGCTACCAAAAAAAGAAAAAAAAATCAAAATATTATTAGAAAGAAATGGAGATAGTGAAAGAAATAATAGTGTCAATCAAATTTTCATGTTCTACTTAAGTGAATACATAACAACAATAAATGCTTGCATTTCAGTTGTAATTATTGGATATTATTCTAAAATATATCAGTCCTCTATTTGAGTGCATAAAATTAATACAGAATTATTCTTAACCGAAATACACATGTACAAAGATATGGAGGATTTAACTTAATACAAATATTGGGAAGTATATTGGAAGATATTTAGATAAGCTTTTTGATATATTTGTATTTTAAAAATGTTGAGGGCTGGTGAGATGGCTCAGTGGAATAAGCGCTTCACTGGCAAGCATAAGGGTGCTCAATCCCGGTGCTGCCCAAAAAAAACCCAAAAACATAAAAATGCAATATCACATAGGAGAGATATTTCGTATTGTGTGAGTTGATACGAGACATACAGTAGGTTCTCAATAAATATGTGTGGAATGATAAATTAAGGAAAAAAATATATATCACCTTAGGTGTGACATTGATTTTGTTCATTAAAAAGAGAATTCTCTTTAAATACTTTATTTCTGATACTGAGATATTTAATTGTTTTCACAACTTCTAATGTTCTTTCTAAATGTAATTATGTGTGACATTCTTACTTCTTCGCTTCAACTGAATTTCGGGTTTTACATATACTGGCTTTATGTTTTTCTTCTCAGCTCTCAAATATCCTAGTAAAATTTGTTTTGAGTGACGACAATTGTGTTCCTTGTGATAGCCAACTTCCTTTAACTCTGCTTTCTAGTAGAAGTCCGAGAATTCATTGTGCTAATTTTCAAATTGATACAATTAGCTTCCTAAAATTAATTTCCTCAATCTTGCTGACATTTCCATTTCCCCTCCTTTATGGAAGGAAATTCAATTTCAACCTGTGATTGTTTCCTTTTGGTTTCTTCATACAAAGTCCATTGGATTTTTCCCCACAGGCAGAAACTAAATTTGATGTCTGCCCTGAGGAATTTCATCCTCAGGATAGAAGAACATCCTGTGATGAACCAGTCTGCTGTTAGGGTTAGGGTTCTCCTTTTTATATGTGCCTGATACTGTTGCAGGCAGAGGGTTAGATAGAAATATTATAGGCAGTCAGACAGGGTCAGGCGCCGGAAGGAGATACCAAGGACCAGATATCTTACAGCTGGGGGAGGGACAGATGCTCCTGCTATGAGCCAGACCTAAAGACCAAACAAATGCTAACCTGAAGATTAGCACCTGAGATTTATATTCTAAATTGGTATCAATCACCTTGAAAGAAAGAGCCCAAGTGAGTCACTAGCCCAACCCCCAACAGGAAGAGACCCTGTCCCATATTCGCACCTGCTTACTCCATGACTCAATACCCCATTTGGTTGCGGGCCTAATCAATTTTACCTGAGCAATGGTGCTTGTAGTCCCATTGGTGGACCATAGTTTTGTCCCACCCCACAACCACCCAAGCGAGTTCCCATTCTCTCCACCTTAGCTCCGCATAGTTGTACACTATAAAAGTCCTTGTAAGAGACAGCTTCCGGGGGGACAATCTATTTGGGGTCCCCTCTTGTCCCTCTCTCTGACAGGAGCTTTCGTTCCCTTAATAAATATATTCTGCTCATAATTCTATTTGTTCCTAAAATTCATTCTTCGGTGTTAGAGAACACAAACTCGTTCAGGTCAGGTCAGGAGATCATTTTTCCCTATTTCATTTGGAGGTTACCTACATCCTTTGGAGGTCACCCACCCAAGATCAGTTTTTCTCCCTATATCAATACCACTTGTCTTTTCTTATTTACAACGATGTTAATGTGACTAAAAAAGCATTATTCACCTTGTTTTCCTGGTGTAATGACTTATACAAGATCTATAATGAGGGCTTGGGAGATTGCTCAAAGAACTAAACGCATGCTTAAACAAGCATAGGAACTGGGGTTTGATCCCCTGCACCACAGCTACCCTAGCCCCACAAGTGGGTGCACTGAGGTGGCCACTGAGACCAGACATGGTGGTTCATGACTGTAATCCTATACTGGGAAAGCTGAAAACAGGAGGATCACTGTGAGTCCAAACTGCATAGTGAGACCCTGTACCAAATACAATCTATCTATCTCTCTGTCTGTCTATCTGTCTGTCTGTCTGTCTGTCCATCTATCCATCTATCTATCTATCTATCTATCTATCTATCTATCTATCTATCTATCATCTATCTATCTATCTATCAATCTATCTACCTACCTACCTACCTATCATAGTTCTCCCATATATTTCAACACATAACTTTAGTTTAGTTAGTCTTCCCAAATAAGCCTACAACTTCATCTATGTTCTGTAGTCATTAACTCCACAAATAATTATGACATGTTTTCTGTTTTCTAAGCCAATACTTCAGTTTTAGGGTTTGTTTTATTACTTGTCAGGTACTTTAATAGTATCTTAACTCTAGCTCTGAAGTGGGACCAGTTGATTAATTTTATCAGTCAAAAATCACACCAGAGGATATTTGCACTGTTGAATAATAATGTACTTAAGAAAAAATATGGTGAATAATGGATAGCAAAATATATAAAATATATCATGCAATCATCATTGAAACATGTATGTTAGTTTTCATAGGGACAATTCTATAAAAGTAAACAAATTAAAGAAAAGTAAGCCAACCAAAGCGATAAAAAGAATAAAAATCTTTAGTTGTTATTACAAGAAAAAGACTTGACAAAAACCTTAGAGTGATTTAAATGAATAAGTAAATATATTTGACAAATTAAATGGGTAGATATTAGATAAATAAAATCATAAGAAAACAATCATTTCTGAAACTTAAAAGTTTTCAAATGATGCTTATTAATTCTATTCATTTATTCCAATATATTTGAATAGCATGAAATTATTGCTTTGAGAACACAGGAATGCATAATAAATGATGCTGGCCAAAAAGATTTTAGCTGCCAGATCATGTATCTAAGGCTTCCCCGCCCTCTTTGATTACATGTGTGTGATAGAAATGGTGAAGAGAATGAGGAATACATGAGATCTGGCTGTGCTGTCGTTTGTATCTGCAGTGTCTCCCAAAGGCCCATATGTCAAAGCCCCGTGTGTCAAAGCTTGGAACCAGTGTGTTCCTATGGGAAGCAATGGAAACTTTAATGAGAGGGTTCAGTGAAAGACATTTAAATCACTGAGAGCATGACTTTGAAGGAGACTGGGGGCCGCTGGTCTCTCCTTCTTTCTATTTTGCTTCCTAGCCAAGAGATTACACATTTTTCTCTGCCATTCTTTCCCACCACTGCTCATTTCTGCTCCACACTCCAAAAGCAATGAGTCTCCATGGGTCGGAGCTTCCAACACTGTGAAGCAAAATCAATTTTCTCCTTTTAGGTTGATTATCTTAGATACTCATGATAGGGACGAAAACTTGACTAACACAGATACACAGTTATTCAAAGAACAAGAACAACTGGTTTGGGGTTAAAATACATACTTAACTTATTTATTTATATTTGTGAGTAGTCTGCTATAAGATTTTGTTGACTGAGTAAAGGAAAGCACATTCCATAGCCAATCAGTAAGTGTCCAGCACAGAGAATGAAAGGAGAGCCTTAGAGTACCACAGGCGGTGCTACATACACTTTCCTTGAAAATTCAGTCTGTAGAGCATAGAATACAATCTTTAACACAATCTCCCAGGCAAGCCAGTAGAATGAGATATTAGGCAATGAATGGGGGTTTTATTAGGTCAAATTGGCCATGAAATTTGAATTTAAAGTAGCATCTTTAAGAGTTGCAAAGTTAGGGGGCCAGGGAGATGGCTCAGTGGAATAAGCGCCTCCCTGGCAAGTGCAAGGGCCTGAGTTCAATCCTTGGTTCCGAAAAAAAAAAAAAAAAAAAAAAACTGTCCTATTTTGGGGCCGGGGAGATGGCTCAGTAGAATAAGTGCTTCCCTGGCAAGCACAAGGCCCTGAGTTCAATCCCTGGTTCTACAAAAAAAAAAAAAAAAGAAAGAAAGAAAAGAAACTGTTGGGACCAGGGAGATGGCTCAGTAGAATAAGTGCTTCCCTGGCAAGCTCAAGGGTCTGAGCTCAACCCCCGGTTCTGCCAAAAATAAAAAAAAAGAGTTGCAAAGTTAAAACTTTGACAACTTTTGTCAACTGGAAATAATGTGTCATAGCATGAATCCCTAGCTGTCTATGGTAGAAAAAAGTCAAAAGATATTCTCTTTAAGGATGCTTAAAGGCACGGGCTTGGGAAGAAAAAATTCTGAATGGCACTTTGACCTGATTTAGGAAGTCTTAAATATTTTACTCACTATCTTTGGATTAATGGTAATAAAATTTTTAATGTATTTTAATACTCCATAATAAATTCTTTTCACTGGGAAATCACATGATATTTTGGTTGACTTCAGTAATATTTAAAAAGATGTGTGGCCCGCATGTGTGCAGACCTTCCTGCCTGCTTGCTGGATCCACTTTCCAACCAGTGCCCAGGTCCCTTGTGTGTGTGTGTTGGGGGGTCTGCCCACCCTCCCAACAAAACCTCCTCCATCAGACAAGCCTGGTGTAGAACTTTTGGCAGAACTCCCCTCAGAGAAGTGTTGAGACTTAACCGGCTAAACCAGAAGTGGAACATCTTGCCAGAGGGGCACAGCAGGTTCATTTTCACAGGCTGCTGCAGCAGGAAGGAGCAGAGCTCAGCAGCCAGACCCCAAGTCATGAACACCTGGACAAGTTCCGACTCGGTAGATCCAGACCTAATAAGCTGAGACACTTTGCTAGATCCAGATCTATGAGAGCACCCACTCTCTTTCTCCTTGATGGAGAGAGGGAGCAACACATAACCAGGGTGAATTTGTCTGCTTGGAAGACTCCAGGGGCATCAAGGAGAGGAGAACAGACAGAACTCAAGAAAACTAATTTAAATACAGATTCATAATTTAATATCTGCTTAGCTATACAGTCACAGTGTTTCCTCTTATGGTCTAAAATAAAAAAAAGTACTAGTTACAAAAGGTTTTCAACTACTAAATCAAACTACCCATTATTAGTGTTGCTAGTAGTAGTTCTGTAAATACAGAACTATTACGGCCTTATCCACATACTCTCTCCTGGGTAATATTATCAGTAGATGCTAAGACAGTAACTGCACCAGAGCTCTACACCAAAGGTCAGAGAGGACAGTGCCACACAAAATGGCAAAGAGAAGGAGCACAATGCAGTTCCAGGCCCCGAGCCAGCACAGAACAAGTGCAGGTGACACTAGCACAGAAGAAATTGGAAATCACACGCCTGAAACCTCTGAAAAATAGTATCTGAGGTAAAGAAACAACTGCAGAAAGGTGTAGAGGAATTCAGATGAGAAAAATCTCTGCAGTTAAAAAAAGAAATGGTAACTATAATGAAAGAAGTACTAAGTGCTTCTAAAGAAGACACTGATTAAAAAAAAACAGAGGAGAATGGAAAAATGGTGGAATCCTTGAATGAGCAATATAGGAAAGAAATAGAATGCATGAAGCAGATTCAAAGTGATATACCAGAAATTAAAACTTTAATCACAAGATGGCAAAAGCATTTGAATGAAAGTGAAAACAGTGACTAGGGAGATGGCTCAGTAAAAAAAGGCTTGCTTGACAAGCACAAGAGCCTTAGTTCAATCCCCAGTTCCACTAAAAACAAAAATAAATAAAGTGAAAATAGACTTTCCCACCTTGAAGACACCATTGTAGTTGGTAAAAGGTAAGAAAAGATCTCATAAAAACAACCTATATATGTATTTTCAAGACAGGTAGAATATGGGGTCAGGGTGTTGGCTCAGTAGAATAAATAAGTGCTTCCCTGGCGAGTGCAAGGATCTGAGTTCAATCCTCATTTCTGCCAAAAAAGAAAGACAGGTAAAATAGTTATACAACTACTTTCTCTTGGTTCATTGGGAAGAAAGATTTATACTACTATTGTTTAGATAATATATCATGTGTGCATCTTGTCATCTAAATAACTAATATAAAGACAAGAATATACAATGTGTTAATTATTATAACTGTCCTACTAACTTGTTTTGAAACTGTTTCACTGATATTTTTGCTCCTTAAAATGAATTAAAAAAAAATACTTGTGTTTAATCTGGACCAGGTAGCACGTGCCAGCTTGTGGGAGGCTGTGACAGGAGGATTATTGTAGTTTTGAGACCAGCCTGGGCCACAAAGTAAGTTCAAGGCCAGCCTGAATTGCATAGTGAAATGATGACTCAAAAGAGATAAAAGCAAACAAACAAAAATAGATTTGTGTATTTTTATGGAAGGTCACTAAAAGAACCCATTGTAGCCACATTTATATAAACTGTTCCACATTAAAAGGAAATTGTAGGGGCCAGGGAGATGCCTCATGGATTAAACGCTTCCCTGGCAAGAGCAAGGGCCTGAGTTCAATCACCGGTTCTGTAAAAAAATATAATAAATAAAAAATAAAAGCAAATTGTAGCTGTCGCTTGACTCCATACCATCTTTCTGCTATTTTCCTATGTCTCTCATACCATGTTTTTTTAATTTTAATTTTTTTTCTACATTGAGAACAGGGTCTACAGGATCTCACTATGTAGATAGGACTTGTAGTGATTCTCCTGTTTTCAAATACCCAATAGCTGGGATTACAGGAGTGCCACCACCTAGTCTCAACGATGTCTCAGCGTGTTCTGGGCTCAGGCCTGCATGGCATGGTGGGGATTGAATTCTACTGCTGTGCTCTGCCTAAGTAGGTGATTTAGTCCGCTAAGTTATCGTGCTGGCCCTCAAACCAGGGTTTTTAATTTCTTTTTTGTTTGGCAGGGGGAGAATATACAGGGTGTTCAGAGTCTCACTAACAGATCGGACTTGTAGTGATCCGCCTGTTTACAATACCCGCAAGAACTGGGATTACAGGCGTACACCACCATACCCAATCTCAATCGCATCTCAATGTGCTTTGGGGGGGCCTGCATGACAGGCCTGGGGGATTGAACTCCCAGACTGTGCTCCTGCTTGCAGGTGCTTTAATCTGCTGAGCTATTTGGCTGACCCTTCAAACCAAATTTTAAGCAAACCTTCCCGAAATATTTACTTACTTCTTTATGTATTCTTTCTTAATTACTTAGACTTCAACCTGGCTTCATCTGCTAGTGAGACCTACAGTGTCATTTAAACCGTCCCTTTCAAGGGTACTTGCCAGGATGATAAATTGAAGAAACCTGTCCATGTTGTCATGGAAGGGTTTGTCTAAGTTTACTCTTCCTTCCTCCTTGAAACAGTCCCCTTTTGAACTTTAATAACACTGTAGTCCTACAATCTATCTTAATCATTTTCAGTGACAGGTTTATATTTTTCTCTTCACCTTGGTTCTAATTTTCTTCTTTGATATACCTTAAGTCTTTTAGAGGAAGAAAATGTATGTAAATAGAATAAAAAGTGGCATATGCATTCAACAACTATGGCTCTCATATGGCTAAAAGATACCATTAAAAAAACTGAAGGGCTGGCCAGGTAGTTCAACAGATTAAAGCACCTGCTCAGGCAGACACAGGGACTTAGGTTCGAACCCTGGCTGCCATAACAACCCTCCCCACTGGCTGCACTGAGGCTGGGCTTGGCGGAGTGTGGCTGAAATCCTAGCTTTTGGGAGGCTGGAAACAGGAGAATCACTATGAGTCTACTCTGTACTGAGACCCTGTAGACCCTGTGCTAAATTAAAAAAAAAAAAATTGAGAAACATATAATAATGAAACTAGTGAAATAAAATCATATGTAACAAGGATGTTACCTAAAAATATATACTGACCAAAAAGCATTAGTGCCTTACTATGGTTTGCTTAAAAATGTGCATAAGTAAATTCTATAAAATTAAAAAGTGTTGAAAGGGCAAATAAATCCAAAAATATCAGGCTTAAGAATGCATGGGAGGGGCCAGGGAGATTGCTCAGCAGAATAAATGTTTCCCTGGCAAGTGCAAGGGCCTGAAAGACTGTATATGGATGAAATCTTTTTCAAGTTCAAATGGTCAGATTTCTCAAGGAAAGGCTCAATTAGCACACGATCTAGTGCAGCTGCTCTCCGGCCTCCTAAGGAAAATACAAGGAATGACTTTTCACTCTGGATCCACAAGGTAATAACAGATCCACCATACATGAGCCAGTGATGCTGGAATAAAGAGTATGCTGTTGCACTTGAACTGTGCAGTGGATGTTTACTATAGGCCTCACAGGCAGAGGCAAGCCCTTACAGAGAGAGGTACTCACACAGGTAGCTTTCTTTTTGAATACATTTCACAGGGAGATTATACTGTCAAATCAAATTTTAAATGTTTGCAGATTGGCAAATGGAAAATTCTACCAAGAGCTATTTCTAAATAAAAGTGAATCCCACTGATTTTTCAAAGAGTAAAAGAGAATGCTGACAGATTTTTATGACTTTCAGTTTATCGGAGGAGTTATATTTAATCTGAAATTGAAATTCTTGCTTGAGAAAAATATTTCAGGGAAATCAGATGCACTGTCATGCAGTGTTGTATCTTCCTTGGCAAGATTTTCTAAGATTGAAAATTACCACAAAGATAACCAAATGACTGAATGGTGAATTAGTCTAGGACAAAAAGCATACAGGGGTTCTTTTCTCCCCACATCTTCACAGAACTTCTTATCATTATTAGTCTTGTTTTTAATACATGTATTTGTAATGTATAGTAGTTACACTTTTTCAGGTGACCTGATACATACATGCACCACGCATTAATCATTTTCTAGCCTTTCCCCCTTTGCCAACCTCTCCTTTGTCTCTTTCTTTTGAATACCTATCCTATGCCTACAAAGTCTACCTTTTATATTTTTGACATTTCTCCTCTTTTTTACTGTTTAATTCATTTATAAGTTTCTCATAAAAGAGAAAATATATAATATTTATCTTTCTGCCTCTGACTTACTTCATTTGACTTTAAGGTCTCAAGTTCTATCCATTTTACTGCAAATGACATGATTTCATTGTTCTTTATAGCCAAGCGTTAGTCTGTTGATGGGCAATTAGATGTTTTCCAGAGGTTGACTCCTGTGATTTGTTCTGCTGTACACATTAGTACGCACATATCACTATAACTTCAACTTTTCAGGAGGAGAGACAGAGCTGGGTTGAATGGGATTCCTATTTTTTTTTTTTTTTTGGAAGGTGTGATTTAAATACTCTTTTCCATAGTGGTATTCATTTGCATTTCCACCAACAATATAGAAGGCTCTCTTTGTCCTTACAAGCATTTATTATTTTCTGTGTTCTTAATAAAAGCTATTCTCACTGGGTTAGGATGGAATCTCAGACTTCTTCTGATTTTCATCTCCTTGAAAGACAAATACGTTGAATGTTTTCATGTACTTATTAGCCACTTACAATCACTGCTTGGGATGGTGAGTTTTTTTCTTCTTTCAGTGGTGTAGCTGGCATGAAAAGGGTTTTCCTTCTCTGTAGATTGTCTTGTCACCCTGACGGTTTTCCCTTTCTGGGCAGAAGTATTTCCACTATATGCAACCTTATTTATTGTTTCTTGACATTATTTCCTTACTTCTTTTCCTGTATCTTCTTGTGTCCAGTGTTTTTTCTATATTATCTTCTAGCAATTTAAACATTTTTGTTTTTATAACTAGATCTTTGGTCCATTTATATTTGGTTTCAGTACACAGCATTATGGACTTAGTTTCAATTTTCTGCTCACAAATAATTTTCCAAGCACCATTTGTTAAATAGACTATTTACTCTATCTACTCTAGGGCATATTTTGGTCCTGTTCTCCACCTGCCCTGAACTCTACTTAAAATTTCCATGGATTTGGAAATTCCTGGATATTGCTAGCCACACTGGCAGAAAAATATATCTTTGCTAGAGAGAGATGCTATCAGCTTACAGTGAATTGAAAGCCAATTGACACTGCAAACTGTGATTGTAACTGATATTAAAGGGTGGGGCCTCCATTGTAGAGATAGGACATCCACATTAGGTATGCAAAATTATGGTAATTATTTTAAAATACTGTTCAAAATTTACAGTTTTTCAAATAAACTGCATATACACAAAAAGGAAATTTGGTTATTGGCTCAGTTACTTTCTCGTTGCTGGGATAAAATGTCCCAGGGCCCCCAAGTTTAAGGAGGAAGGCTCAGTTTTTTCTCATAGTTTGGAGGCCTTTCAGCCCAAGTCCACTGGTTACGTGTCAGGTCAGCATGGCAGGCAGACATGGCAGCAGTGGCACAGTCCACAGCATGACAAACAGGAGACCTCAGCACTCCTTCAGTGTTCCCTTTTTATTTTGTCCAGACTATAAGACTCCTTGCAAATTGGGCTGTGACTTGGTGACACCACCTGCCTGCAATCTTCAGCAATTTCTCATTAACAAAGAGAGTCGTCCTTTTATCTGTATTGAAGCTCCTGATAGTCTTTCAATAGAAATAAAAAGACATTGACTTAATTTAATCATTCTTTTGTAAATTTAGCCAAGAGAAACAAAAACTGGCCACAAAAAAAAAGATGCTGAGAAAAATAAAGCAGTTACCTAACACACTTTGTGTGGAAAAATGCACATGCAATATTTTATTTGCTGAAGGTAAAAAATTGTCCTCTACTAGAAATAGATACAAGAAACTGTGCTCACCAAGACTGGGTGCTTATTTGTTTATTTTAAACATTTATTTATTTATTTATTTGATACAGGGTCTTGCTACATAGCTTGAACTCAGTGCTCTTCCTGTCTGAGGCTTTCCAGCACTGGGATTACAGGCATGCACCAGCACAGCACGAAGCTGCTATGTCATATAGTTCTGATGATCAAACCTTGTGCTTGCCAGGCAGGCATTAGAGCACTGAGCTGGCTCCCCAGCCCTGGACACCCATTTAATATGGACCAGAACCTGATGGCACATGACAACACATTCAGTGACTCTTTTTTTCTAAAGATTTTCATGTAAGAAGGAACTGAGTGTTGAAAAGATGTGCAGTTCATCTGAAGAGGTTACATGTGTAGCTGACAATTACTAATTAAAACCAAGCAGCCAATGATAGAGAACAACCCATTTGTGAAACAGACAACTTAGATCATAGCTGAAAGCAACCAAATGACACTTATAATCTGCTGAGAAATAAAATACAAAAAAGAAGGGGAAAAAATAAGTGGCCTTTTTTTGATAGGAGCTTAGATTGAAGAAGAATTTAAGAAACAAAAAAGAATTGAAATTAGAATTAGCATCAAGCTAAAAAATATAACCCAAATATTAATTTCAAATTTTTGAAAGAATTGCATACTTACCTGGCCAACAGACTCTTTTTCCTTACATTACACTTCATTGTATTTATAGTAAGTTAACCATCAGTAAATCACTGTTGCATATGATAGAAATTTGGAAGTTTTCAGAATACATATTGTATCTTGATTATATTATCATACAGATGAATTATGCATTTTTATAGAAACTTTAAAACTTGTTCCTTTGACAAAGGAATTTCCATCCAGTTTATAAATTATTAATTAATTTATTCAACCAATATTTCCCTTGTCTTCAAGACATCACAGAGCATAGTTGGCTCTGAACACACAAAGACAACAAAGATTGAATTTTTTGTGTGAAGTTTCTGTTGTGAAGTCTAATTATAGAGGAGAAGATAATAAAGTAAATGGAAGTACATGTACAACAATGCCAGGTCAGAGAAGTTTAGTGGCTAAGATCATGGACTCAGGAATCATCATGTATTTGTTAATGAAAACCTTCTTTCACCATTTAGTGTATGAGTTCCTTTGGATCAGTTACTTTAATTACCTGTTCGTGAATTTCCCCACTCTAAAAATAAAAATATTAATAATCTATCTTTTCTATGATTTAAATGAAAGTAAAATAATCTATATCTGATCTACATAGATATATATATGATCTATGCACACATATATAATATGTGTTTGTGTGGTTACCTGTATTATACATCACACATATGTCAATACATATATATATATATATATATATATATATATATATATATATATATATATATATGGAACAAACTGCATCGACCATTATGCAAATATTAGATAAGATTAAAAAGTAAGTAGCAGTGCTGAAACAAGAAGGGAGCTCTGCTGGAAAGATTTTGTCAAGAAAAACTTCACTGAATGGATTTTATAGTTAACTGTGTACTGCTAAGAATAAACATTAAAAATATAATCTCAAATTGTTCCTGCTTTAGAGGTGATTTATAAGCAACATGTTCAACAAAGATATAAAAGCCTCGAAGTTTTGTTGGATGTTTTGATGCCTGAGATTGGTGCACTTGTTTGAAGGTCAAGATTTCTCTGTAGTAAAGAGTAATGTATTTGGTGCATAGATATTTATGAGTGTTACTTCTTGCTCTTGAATTTTTCCCCTGACCAATATATAGTGGCCTTCTTTGTGTCATTTGATCATTCTTGGTTTGAAGTTAAGACTGTCTGAGAACAGAATTGCTACTCCTGCTTTTTTCTGAGGTGCTGGGGCATGCAGTATTGTTTTCCATCCTTTGACTTTGAGCCTATGAATGTCATTTTGTGTTAAGTGTGTTTCTTGTATACAGCATATTGTTGGATTTTGTTTCCTTATCCACTGTGCCAGTCTATTTCTCTTAATTGGGGAATTGAGTCTGTTTACATTGATGGTTATAATTGAAATGTGCTGACATGTTTGACATGATATTTAGCTGGTATTGTTTACTCCTTTGTAACCTGTGTTTAATTGACTGTCCTGTTTAATGGATATGGTCGACAATTTCTTTGAATAACTCACTATGGTTGCAGAATGCTGGACTGTGTTGGACTGTGGTGTCAAGTTCAAGCACCTAAGTTAGTTCAATGTCAATGGACAGCCCACTTTTGACAGGTGTAGACAAAGAAAGGATTGTAGAAAGAAAAAATCATGATGTGTATGTATAGACAGTACAGTTGGGATAGATAATGCTGTGCTTCTACATAATTCTATGAGAGGCAAGATCTGCACTAATGGTGGTTGGACAGGATATTATTTCGGCTTTTAGTACTAGGGTCATCCACTAGGTAAATAATTATTGAATTTTTGATATAATTCAGGTATAAAAAATAAGATAAGTAAGCAACTACATTCTTAATTCACTGATAAGAGATATCTGCTAAAATAAT
>PVKA01008238.1:0-73835 GCA_004027165.1 Ctenomys sociabilis | reverse complement strand
ATGAAAAGGTTTGTACTAATAGTGTTTAGACAAGATTTCCTGTCTACAACTTGTCCTCTTAGAGGACAACAGAATACAGTATATTAATTATTGTAACTGTCCTACTAACCTGTTTTGAAACTGTTTCATGGCCATTTTATTTTTTATCATTAAAATGAATAAAAAATAAAGTAAAAAAGTACTGATTTTTCAAGTTCAAAATATTCAGTGCTTAACTAATTTTATGTGGTTACATATTATAAGTGTATTTTTAAAAACATTTTACTTTTATGTAACAAAATAAGTTTGGATAAATGTTCTTGAGTATAGAAAATTCCCAATTTAAGGAAACAATTCTTTTCAGAAAGAATGTTGTGCATGAGATTCATTCCCAAACTGAACAAAGTTAATGTTGCACACTTTTGATACAAATGTAAGGTGTATTTTGCTTTGGGCTTCTAGTCAGTCCCCTCCACATCACTACTGCTTCTCCTTTGTTTCTGGGCATCCTGAGCTCTGAGCACTGTACGGTAATCACACAGCAGCACAACTGGGCCATCATTCACCAGACGCCTGAGCTGCTTCGGGTTTGTTCACATCTACGTATGTTTAGAATGTGATGTCCGTTCGTACCTGTGAAAGCTCACAGTCGGAAGCCTTACTGTACACCTTCTCTTAATCCCATTTTATCCAGAGGCTCTGATTCTAACTTAGAGAATAAAATAATGCAAACACTGCCAAACTTCTGCAAAAATGCATGGAAGCCTCTGAAATATCATGCCAAGTATCTCCAAACTCGTGTGTGTGTGTGTGTGTGTGTGTGTGTTTATGTGTGTTTAATAACAAAGATGTTACAGTGAAGAAGAGTGAAGAAAACAAGGTTGAAAATGTAATAGAGATAGTAAGAGAAATTAGTATGGGAGTATCAAGGATGTTACTAATTAGTTAATAAATAATAATATGAGTGTGTCAGAGAGAGGAAAGAAAAGAGGAAGAGACTGCTAAGGGACTGCTGCAAGCACTTGGAAACAGTGTGGTGACTTGTGGTGTACAGCACTTACCGAGAATAGCAATGTCCGGGCAGGAAAAGCCTGCATATGACGTCGGCTTGCAAGATACGCGGCAGTTCACTGTGAGTGCTGTGTGAGCAGAGGGTAAATGTAAGCTTTGGAGGTAGCCGGTGAACATAAGGATAAAAGTGGGAGTGGTTAGCAATCCCGCGGTGTGTGGAACACGGGAGGCGTGAGAGAAGACGGAGCTCTCGCAAGTTCTAAAACTAGAGTCCAGAGTCACTCAAGTATTCAGAAGCAATGAAAAACAAGCAAAATGGTCAGTACAAGCCAAAACAAACAAGAAGAAAAATAAGCCGTGGCGGCATATCTGGTGGTTCTGGAAGTGACCAGAACAGGAGCGCCCCGGTGTCCCTAATAAAGGGCAGATCACTCTTGCTGACGCGTGCTGTGGTTCATGTATCCACAGCTGCAGCTCACTACGCAAGTTTGGGTAAATTTCTGCAGTTGTAATTTTACCATTCTTGTGTACTCCACTGATTTACTAAAACCAGTCATCCTGGTTCAAAAAATGGTATTAACAGTAGCACACAATTTAATATATTTAATATTTATTAAATATATTATGCATTACCTTAATACATTTAAAGTGCTGCTACCTACATTTGGTTTAATTCCAAAATGTATTTATCATGTACAAATTGTATAGCTATAGTGCTCTTACTTTGAATTTGCTTCTGTAAATTATATGTTGATTACATATTTATCTGTAATTCTGAAGTAATTTTCTCTAACTTATTTTATAGAACAATTTATTACCTAAAGATAAAATAATGAAAACCTTATTTTAAAGTAAAAAGTAGTAGTAAAACAGAAAAACTCACACTGTCTAACCTTTGAGTTTGACAGATTTATGCTTGCGTGAGGTCACATGATTCATATAATTGCACAATGTCATGAAACTGTAACCTACAGTGACTCTTGAGGCAATTCAGTGCTTAATATCTCAGGAATGCATTTTATTATTCAGTCTACTACAGAAAATATTACTCTCATGGTTTCTTATCTTTCCTATCAGGCAATCAACTGGTCATTTGCATATCACCTATTTTGAGTTATGATGAAAGTATTAGTGATTTTTAAAGTTTTACAATAAATGAAATTGTAAGACAACTTTTCTGTTTTCTTTTTAACATTAAACTATATTGCATTGAGGCAGTTTGAATTTTTTCCAAGAATATCTGGTTTACATACATCCATACTTTCAAATTAATCTGGAAAAAGGAATAAAAGATGACCAAAACCATGAACCTTGAAGGCAGGTTCAAATATTATAGAATTTTATCTATCTTTCCTTTTAAATAAAATGGTTTATGCAACTTGCTGATATATAAGTAGCCAACTTGTTTTCTCTTGGAACTCCATATTGTCCTTCAATACAATGTTAAGTATAAAGAGCATATTAAGTGCAAATATATAATATAGCTCTGTGTGTGTTTTCATTTGTGTCTTTTTGCTGTTACTGCTGTTAGCTCAGTGGTACTGAGGTGCTACTTTGGAACACATTTCAGAACTATGAGGGAGCCTCAAAAGAACTCACAAAACTCTCCAGTTTTCAACATGACAATCTGAAGGCCAAATATCTATACCTGTGTCTTCCACTTCTGCTCATAGGGTTTATTAATGCATTACAGATCATAGAAACAACTCAGTGCTTATCATGGGCTTTAGCAAACTTTACACAAATTTCCTTCTTATCTCATACTCTAATCTTTCTTTGGAGTATGTGCTTTAGAAAATTTCCAACTGATTTTTTCATTATCTTTTTGATACATAAATTCTCTTTCAGTCTCTAATCAATTTTATAACCCAGAACCAATTCTCTTAAGGACTGAGGAGCCACACCTTTGAAACACAGCCATAAAAGTCATCCTTCACCCAGTCTCTGTGGAAATGCTGCAGCCCAACTTCAACAGGGGCACAGTTTGCAAACAAACATGGTCTGTACTCAACTTACATACTTTCTTGTGAAAATTCTTCTGGAGAAGGGGACCTTTGCATGTTCTTGGTGAAAAAGTCAACTGTAGACATTATGGAAAAGAGCATGAAGATTCTTTAAAAATTTAAAAATAGAACTATCACATAAACCAGCAGTCCCACCAGTAGATAGTGGAATTCCAGTGGAATGAAAAGCAATGTGTTCCATACTCTCAATCCCATCTCCACTCCATTGAGGGCGACTTCATAGTTGAATGGATGAAAGAAATTAATACCATGTAGGTTAGTTAAATGAATGATACTTAACTAGATGTTACTCAATCTTACAGGAAAGAAAATGGGATCCCAGCTTTTCCAAACTTTGGAGGACATTTTATTCAATAAAATAATCCAGGCACAGGCTTCCAAGATACTTCAGCCAATTAAAGTACCTGCTTAGGCAAATTTTGGCAAAAGTGCAAAGACTGCTGTCTGATCCACAGAACCACATGCTGTGCCAGCCCCGCCCCAGGGCCTGTTGAGTTGGGCAGAGTCCATAGGTAGTGGACATGCCTGTAATCCCCGTGCGGAGAAGGCTGAATGCAAGAGGATCACCATGAGTCCGAGCTGTGTAGTAAGATTTGCAATAACTAAAAACATTAAAAAATAATAAAAATAAAATGATCTAGGCACAAAAATACCCTAGATGTTTCATGATCTCAAAAAGAATGATCACAGGGACAGAAGACAAAAAAAAAGCCAGAAGCATTAGGCCCTGCCTGTCACCCTTTAAAATAATGATGTGCTCAAAGGATGGGGAAACACCTGTAGCCCTAGCCCCTAGACAGTGATCCTCAAGAAGGGTATGCAGTCTTTTTTTTTCTCCTTCCCTCTCAGAGAGTTTGAAAAATATCGTCACAAGGGCCCAGACTGAGTTCAATTTAAAAGTTAGGATACTGGGGCTAGAACACCTCCAAGAATAAACTAAATGACTATTGATGAATACAGATCCTTGCTCGTCTCAGGACTCTGTAAAGAAATTTGTCTCTTGCTTTCTTCAGTGGCAGCTCATTTTATCTTCAAGCAGGCTGTTCTCTCTCTGTGTGAGGTGAAGTGTTTTCACATATACTCTGGCAATAGTTGGCTTGGACTCATTGCTTCCATCCATTTTTCAAAAGATCTCATCTCTGATGACAATCTTGCTTACAGATGAAGTATAAAATGTCACACTCATGAATTAGAAAGTTAAAAAAAAAGGTGATTATTAAAGTTTGGCTAGTGTGGTGGCAGGACAGTGGTCTAATGGTAAAGTTGCACTTAGTGAAATATCAAATCATCCATTGTACATTATGGGACCGCTACTGTACAGTGCATACAGCATCTCTACAGCTTTAATACATAATAAGTTTTTAAGTGTCACATACCCAAAATAGTGAATGTGTGAGGAATATTTTGAGTGGCTGACTCAGTAATTCTACAAGATATATGATGAAATAAAATGTCTAGAATATTATTTTGTAGGGCTGATCACATAGCTCAGTGCATTAAAGAGCCTGCAAGTAGGCTTGGGTGGGGCATTAGATCCCCAGGTCAGCAGTGCTGGCTCCACCCCCAGGGTGCACTGTGACAGCAATTGAGACTGTGTGTGGTGGCACATGCCCGTAATCCCAGCTCTTGGGAGGCTGTATACAGGCAGATCACTACAAGTCTGATCTAGTCGTGAGACCCAGAACATCGTGTAGACCCTTCTCTAATATCTCTATCTCTACCTCTACCTCTACCTCTACCTCTACCTCTACCTATACCTATACCTATATCTATCTATATATTATTTTTGTGGGCTGAATTCTGACTTTAGGGCCTGCAGAACAAACCAAACCCCAGTAACTTCCCTAGAAACCCACTTCACCACACTGAAATTAAATTGTTTATCTGATCTTTCAAGAAATGAAGGAGACAGCAAGAGTATTCAAGCCACTTTTAGATCATGGAGTAAGGACATCCTCTATGCTTTAGCATCTACAAGGAAAAACAATTCTGAAATAACCAGGGTGTTTTGTGGTTTCTTGCTTCTGCCTTCCTCATCTTTTTCTATTTATAAAGTGAACATCTTCGGCTCACGTTAATAGAACATTCATTATATTTTATAAGATGACATTTTTCCAGGTTGGGGAATTATACAATCAAATTTGATTTTCCAATATTTGTTGAAATAGGGTCTTTTGGGGAAAAATAATATATATTCATGTTGCACACCACAAATATTTAGGATTAGTGTTAGGTAGAATCCCATGCAATTGGAGACCAGGAATTGTTACGAGAATAGATTAATTGGGAGCTTCAAGCAGGTTGGCTGTCTAGCAGACCAAGGCAGTATTGAATAAAGGGGGGACGATCTTTTAGGAAGGGTGATCATGGGCTGGAACAGCTGAGAGAGAGCTAATCTTGGCCGGGCTATGTGGCTTGTGGAGGACCTTTAATGTTAACAAAGGAGAGTTTCTGTGGTTGCTTTCCCAGGTCAAAGTCAAGTGGACCCATTCTGGTGTTTTGGGTTTGGCTATGCATGGGGTGGAGGGGAAGAGAGATTGGAGGCAGGGTGCCTGGGAAACCAAGAAGGGGAGTATTTGGGGCAAGGTGCCTGGGAAACTTTGAATCTTGACCTATCAATTAGTACTTCTCAATGTTGAGAACTAGCTCAGCTTCATTTTATTTAAATGGTGCTGGGTTCAGTCTTTCTCTTATCTTGAGAGCAATTATTTGATAGTCACAAATAAAGTCTTGCTGAAGTCTTCAACCTCTGTCTTGTTATTCAGCTAGTTATTTTTGTTGTACTCTTAAGATATAAAAAAAAAACAACACATCTCATACCTTGTTTATTGGAACCTGGAGACAATGATTACAACTACACTCACACATCTATCCTTATCGTCATCCTCATCCTCATAACAAGACCACTATAGTTATATCCTGAGTCAGGCAGTCCAGAGCGGCTATATCCATCTTTAAGGATGCTTCATGGTAGTGTGTTTATGTATCTTCCCATCCTGGAGGAGCCAATCTTAGAATCTGGACATTCTTACCAAAAATCACAAAACAATGACTAACATAATTCACACTTTCAGTAAACAAAACTGCATTTTCCATGTAAAAATATTATGTAGTTATTTTCTTATATAAAACTATGAATGTGTTGTTTTCAATGGTTTTCATCATTAAATGATTACTCAAGATATGGTGTTTTTTTTTTTTTTTCAAAACACAGAGAATATCTTAAATTTTTAGGTAGGTATAGTTTCCTGGGAAAGAGATTAATGCTTCCTTTAGCTGAAAGTTCTTGTCATACCATCACCTTGGGAGGGTTAGGCACTGTCACTTACACATACCTGGAGTCTATTTCTGGAACTATGAATAACGAACTAGATATTCAGAAAAACAACTCCTGCAACAAAACAGAAAAAAACTATCTAGAAAAACTGACCAGAAAATGCAACTGAACTTTCAAAACATCTGCAGGAGTCCACACTCCTCCAGAGAAAACTATAAACAAGACTGAAAAAGGCAGTGGCCATCGTCACCCTAAAGGAATCCTATTTACTTCCCCAACAGTGATTGAATTTTATTGTGTGAGTAGGGTTGTAAACTTGGTTGTGGACAGATCTTTATATGGAGTGTGGAGGGCTACATACATTTTACCTTCATTTTACAAGTAAAATTAGAATGTAATATGCTATAGCTCAAGGGCTGGGTGAACTAGAAAAATATCTATCCAGTGACAAAGGTGTAAGTATATCAGAATTCTTCTTTGGTTTGTTAACTCAGGAAGTGTGAGATTCTGTAGAGACTTTCTGTACATATAGGCCCAAATTCTAAAGGTCTTAAGCTTAAAATTCCTTAAGAATTACAGAAAGATCAGAGACATTGAAATTAATGTGTATTTCAGGATTACAATAATCCTGAAGCATTCCAAATGAGCAAAAAACAATTTTAGAAAAGCCATCCTAAGTCAAATTTATTTGCATATATCACATGATATTTACCATGACCTCAGAAAATTTATAAATTAGGAACTAAATCAATAGAAATGAGAATAAGAAAAATGATTTGTAGATTTTTAAATGGAATGTAACCATGACAACATAAGGTACTTTTTTTTTCAGGAATGTAACCCAGAAATGTTCTATCACACTTTCACACTCCGAACTTTTTACTTAATTTGTAATTTTGAGACCGGGTCTTACCAAGTTACTGAAGTGGGTTTCAAAATTCTGATCCTTCTGTCTCAGCTGAGATTTCAGGTGTGAATCATTACCCTCAGCAACCTGAAGTTCCAAAACCTGTGAAGCTCAGAAACATTCATGGAGAGTTGTCTTAGGTTCTTTTTTATTGGTATAGCAAAATACATTTAACTGAGTCATATGTGAGGAAAAGAAGCTTCTTTATCTCATGGCTAGAGAATCTGGAAAATCCAAGGGGATGACATCACTTTCCTTTTTTAGTGTTATAATTTTATTTTGCAGAGGAAAAAGAAGAACAAGAAAAAGAAATTCAAGGACAGAAACATAATATAAAACAATACATACACTGTACTTTTTCAAACCAAGTGTAACTGATTAACAGGGATTGATATATTATCTATTTTTATCATCAAATCTGTTTCTCAGGTTGACAGATATAGTTATGCAAGATGGGTCATATAATTGAATATTACCACATGCTTTCTTGAAGTCTTAAATTTTTGTTCTTGTCTCTCATTTTTATTACCTTTTTATACAAAAATTTACTTTAAAGAGAATATAGCAATAATTAATATGACATTAGAAGCAATACACATTTAAAAGACCAAAGTAACAGGTATTTCAAGCATGGTTTTACTATTACACATTGCTGTCTGCAGTGTAGACAGATAAGACATCATATATAGTGATATATCTGTGCCTATGCTTATAGCAGCATAATTTGTGATAAATCTTATGCCATATCTCAGAAACAACCAAAATGCCCATCACCTGAGGAATGGATTAAAAAGATGTTATGCTTTTATACAATGGAGCATTAGTCAGCTATAAAGAAAAACAAACTTGCTTAGTTCACAGATATCCGCATATAGATTTAGTCAGGCTCAGAATTCTACCCAACAACTGCTGTTTTCAAAAACCTGATGGTAATTCTTAAGACCATCTTTATATAAATGTATGGTTTTGCCCCTACCATATTTCCTAACTTTTCTCCTTTCTATCTCTTCATTGTGTAATCCTAAAGTACTCTCTTTCCAGTTGTCTATGTTATACCTTTCTTCTTTTGACTTCTTACTCTATTTATTTCTTCTTTTGAGTTCTTACTCTAGGGAGGAAATACTATATTTACACCTGTGCATCCAGTTTATTTCATTTATGAGTATAGCTTCAAATTGCATCCACTTATCTATAAAAGCCTCAAGTTTCTTTTTCTTTATAGCACTGTATAAAGACACCACATCTTTCTATTTCATTCCTCATGTGATGGGCATTTTCTTTTTTTCCAAGATTTGCATATCACAAATTGTGCTGCTATAAGCATAGCGGATATGTCACTATGATATGATTTTTCAGTTCTTCTGGGAAAATTCCCAGAAGGGGTACAGCTGGATTGAATGAGATTTCTTGTCCTACTTTTTTAAGGAGTCTCCACACTGATCTCCATAATGGTTTCACCAGTATACATTTCCACCAGTAATGAAGAAGGGTTCCTTTTTCCTCACAACCTCTCCAGCGTTTGTTGTTGATTGTTTTCTTTATGATAGCCATTCTGTCTGGGGTGAGATGATATCTGAATATTTTAATTTGCATTTCTTGATATCTTCCTCTAAGAAGTGTGTATTTATCTCAGATGCCCATTTTTAAATTTTGTACCCCTAATGCTTTTCAGCTCTTTATAAATTCTAGGTAGAAAACATTTGTCTGAATGATTATTAGTTAAGATATTTTTTCCCAATTTGTGGGTTGTCTTTTCACTCCGTTGGTAATTTGTTTTGACATGCAGAAATTTCTCAGCAAGAGGAGGTCCCAGTTGTTAATTCTTTCAAGTATTTCCCATGCAATTTGATTTTTCCTCATGAAATATTTTGCCTACCACTGTATCTTCAAGATTTCCACCTACTTTTTCATTCAGTAGATTTAGAGTTTCTGTTTTAATATTTAGATTTTTAATACATTTTGATTTAATTTAGTGCAATGATGATAAACCTGGGTCTACTTTTAGTTTTTGAAATTTGGAGAACCAGTATTTCCAGCACCACTTGTTAAAGAGGCTATTTTTTTTCTTCCAGTGAACATGTTTCACTCCTTTGTACAAGATAAGATGGCTGAGTGTGTCTGTAGTTGGATCTGCATCTTCTAATCTATTCTATTGATCCTCCAGTCTATTTTTTGCTAATACCATGCTGATTTTATCACAGTAGCTTGTAGTATAACTTTAAGTCAGGAATTTTAATGTCTACTGCCTTGTTTTTGTTGCCAGGGATTGGCTTGATAATAAAAATTTGTTCTGGTTCAAAATAAATTTTAGAAGTGATTTCTCCAGATCTGAGAAATATGTTGGTGGGATTTTGATAGGAATTACATTAAACCTGTATTACAGTTTTGGGAGTATGGCCATCTTCACAATGTTTTCTTCCTATCAAAGAGCAAGGAATATCTTTCCATTTCTGAAATCTTCTACAATCTCTTTTTTCAGTGTACCATAATTTTCGGTGAATAGGTCTTTGGCTTCTTTTGTTAGATTAATTCCTAAGTATTTAATTTTTCATGGTGCTATTGTAAAGGGTATTGTTCCTTCAATTTCTCTCTCAGTGTTTCTTATCTGTGTAGAAGCATGCTATTGGCTGTTGGGCACTGACATAACCTGTTATGTTCCTGAATTTTTTTTTTTTTATTTAATCTAGGATCTTCTTGGTGGAATTTTTGTGTTTTCCAAGTAGAGCATTATGTTATCTGCAAGTCATGATAGTTTAACACCTTCCTTACCTATTTTTATTCCCTTTATTTCTCTCTTATTTAAGGACTCTAGCTGAGGATTCCAGAACTATATTGAATAGGAATGGTAGAGGACATCCTTGTCTTGTACCAGATCTGAGAGTAAAAGATTTCAGTTTTTACCCATTTAGAATTATGTTAGTGGGTGGATTATCACAAATTTCCTTTACTAGATTAAGGCAGAGACCATCTATTCCCATTTTCTGTAGGACTTTGATCACGAATGAGTGTTGGATGTTTTCTGCATCGATCGAGACGATCACATGGTTTTTGGGTTTGGCTCTATTGATATACTGTCCTACATTTATACATTTGTATATGTTGGACCATCCTTTCATCTCTGGGATGAATCCTACTTGATCATGGTATACAGTCCTAATGATTTTCTGCAGTCTATTTGCTAGGCTCTAATGATCTAGAGTATTACACTTATAGATTTTCATAATTTGAACCATCTTTGTATCACTGGGATGAATCCTACACGGTCGTGTTGTATAATTGTCTTATTGATTTTCTGTGTTCTATTTGCTAGGATTTCATTGAGGATTTTTCCATTTATGTTCATGAGGAGATTGACCTGTAGTTTTCTTTTTTAAAAATCTTTCTCTTATCACTTTCTATCAGTATCTTGAACACACTTCATTACATCATGATACAGAGAATAGTGACACAAGAGGGGACTGAATATTATGCTATTTTGTCCTTCTTGCCCTGTTTATTAGGTCACTAGTACCATTTTGCTGGACCTACATACATGATCACATCTAGCCCTTATGGCACCAAAGATCCCACCTCCAAATACCATTAAGAAATGAATTTGGGATTTTATCTTTATATGTGGTGAAGATTGGTGTACAATTTTCCTTTATTATGTAATTAGAAAATTAGTAGGGTGCTCCTCACTAAAATGGGAGAAGCTTGTCTTCTTTTGTTCATCCCATGTAGAATATATCTCACTTGTAAATGCTCAGTAGAAATAACTGGAAAAGACATTTGAATCTATACTTCAACTGTAATACTAAAATGACAGTATAAAAATGAACATTTTTGCTAACTTGAGGACATTAAAACTTAAAGTTTCTGTATACTTTGGAAGTTAATGTCTAATGTTTTTCGAGGAAATAGCTCATGTTGTCAAAGTTTTATAGATTTTTACAAGATTATACTTGATATTCTCTTATCATTTGAAAGACTATATAGCATTTGAGATGTAAACCCTTGTTCATTCTGAGAAACACTGGGCATCAGGGCTTCTCTCCTGTGTAGGACTTTCAGTGAGGCAACTTCTGATTCATTTCATATAGAAGGCTGTGCATGCCAATCAACATTCATCACATTGTTTATGAAATATTTAACATTTATTTCTTTTCTCCCTTTGTGTTTTATAGATAAGCAATTTATGTAGGTTCAAACATATAGTGTGACTATCTAAATTCTAAATTATTTTTGGTAATATTCACCCATGGCTATAGAGAAGCAAAGTCTTACAGATGCAGGAGGCCCAGTTTCCTCTGATTAAGATGAATGATTTTTTTTTTTTTTATTTCTTGAAACCTTACAAACCAAAGGTCTCTCTTTACTGGAGCCAGTATGGAGTCAGTCTCATCCATTCTGACATGTGAAGTCTCAGCACTACACCCAAACCAATGTCTGCCACTATGTGTGAATTCAGTGCAGGTGAAATATTCTCAAATCACTTGGGGAAGTGAGTAAAAATTATGAACGTCCTATCTAAGAAGGAATTAGAAGTGGTGTTCTCCCAGGGTGTCATGAGAAGCCCTTCGTGTGAGGGGCTTTGTGAAGAAACTACACCTGAGGGCCAGGGAGATAGCTCAATAGAATAAGCACTTGTCTGACAAGTGCAAGTGCCTAAGTTCAATCCCCAGTTCTGCCAAAAAAGAGAATCTACCCCTGTTTGCTTCTTGCAGGTCACCAGTAGGAGTCTCTTTTAGATCAACCCTTCTGAAACCATGACTATGAAAGAAAGAGCTTTACACAAAATAAATTCCAGAGAATTCAAATGAGTGAAGAAAATTGCATGAAGTAAGGATAATAAGTGTCCATTCAGAAAACTCAGCTGTAGCAGGCAGCTCGTGCAATAGGCTGTTGAGAGAAAAAAAGCCATTGAATGCATACCATGTTTGTTATGCCAGACCAGAATGTACCCAGCTAGAGGTACATTGGCAGTTTCTTATTGGCTAAGTCTCTAGTTTCGCTGTCCCAGTTATACTATTCATCTGTTATTGTAGAAATTTAAAAATCACATCTGCCTCAATTTAACATTTTCCCAATTATATTCTTTCAAGCAGGAGATTTGGGGAATTTTGTCATTCTTTAGTGGTAAGTCCATTTTCTTTCTATGTAAATGGTTGCTGTTTTTCAACTGACCTGACTTAAAATATATTCAGAAATATAAAATTTTTATAACTTTCTGACAGCTTGTTTTATCAGTAAGAAATATTCTATGTCTATTGTCTTGGTTACTGTTCTATCACTGAGATAAAATACATGTCACCCCAGATAAAGGAAGTAAAATTTATTTAGGTCACAGTGTGTGGACGTTTCAGTCTGTCATCAACTGGTTTCAAGGCAGAATGGCACACAGAGGAAGGCAACAGTGCCTGGCAGGGGAAGACAGCAAAGACAGCAAGAGTGATACCGAGAGGACCAGCCACACACAAGCCTCTCTCCCTCCCTTATACTGTATGTAGATGGCCTGCCACAGGGTGGGCATAGCACTCGCACCCGCAGTCCCAGCACTGGACCAAGCATCAGTCAAATTCTAGGAGTATGTCCCATGACTGCATGAGGCTTTTGGGGGACATCTTGGCAGGAACCATAACATCTAGACACATTCTAGATGTTATGTGCTATGGTTATTATTAGTTATATAAAGTTTTTTAAAGTAATATTTTCATAATATTCGTTTTCCAATTTTGTTGCTTTCTGTAGATTTATTTATAAGATGTGCTTCATGTGAGCTGAATACAGTAGGTATTCTTTTCTTTCATTTTAGGCTAGTGATAGCAAATTCAGTGGGTTTTTTGTTTGCTTATATTCATGATATTTTTGAAATATATATATATAATATATATATATTTATAATATATATTATATATATAATGTAATATATATATATGTATATATATATATATATATATACATATATATATATATATATATATATATTTGTATGTGTGTGTGTGTGGTACCAGGGATTGAACTCAGGACCCTGTGCTTGCCAGGCAAATGCTTACTCTACTGAGCTATCTCTCTGGGCCCTGAAATATTTTTATTTTGTACTACAGTTTAATTGTTTTCTTTTTGTTTCATAAATACAGTTTCTGTCAATCCTAATTTGTTTTCAGTGAATCAACACTAAACATATTATAGACTCATTTTTTTCTTGAATTTAACTTATAGATTGAATAATCCAGTTTTTCTTTACTCAGTCACTAAAGAAAAGGATTTAAAAATGGCAGTGTGATTATTTGAAAATGAATCTTATGTTACCTTAGGTACAAATTGAAAAGAATTTTTGTTTCCTCTCTATTTCCTTCTATTTGCTTTGGCTTTTTCTGTTAATTTTTCATAGTGCTATCTTATAGGCTATATTCTCAGATACAGTTCCAGTACTGATGTCAGAAATTAATGTAGCAAAAGTATGTTTTCATGCATATTTAAAAATTCCTATGGAATTACTAAATATTTGGTTTTTCAAATATATTGCAAACAAATATTGATCCATGTTGGGTAGAGGATTAAGTAGAATTATCTCTAGAATTTGGTTGTATGCCCACCCCTACTTGTCTACTTTATTTAGAACTTCATTGTGTCCTTTTACATTTAACAGTTATTTTTATTTATTTATTTATTTACTTTATTTATTTATTTATTTTTTTTGCAGGATCAAACTCAGGCCCTTGTGCTTGCCAGGGAATCGTTTATTGTACTGAGCCATCTTCCTGGCCCATCATTGTGTCCTTTTCAATGGCTTTTCATTTGTTTCCTTTCTGGCAGTCTACCTTCTACTTCTATCCATCCTTTTTATTTGAAGGGAATCAAATAAACTCATATTAATCCTGTGCTTAGACATCATTTTGAATTTTAGTCTTCATAGCTAAAACTGAGAACTTATGTCCTTCATAGCCTGGTTGCAACTCACTGAACAAGCGCTCTGTACTCTAATTTGTTAAATTTCTGAACTATCCTTCTAAAAGTATTATTCTTTAAAAATGATGCTCTCAAATGAGCTACAATATTTTGTTTGAAAATGCTTTCCATATTATTGCCACAAAAGCAACCCAATGAATTTTACTGTGAAGAGCAGCCTGTGTTCTCTCAAGGGTTACTGTACATTGTATAGAATAAGCCACTCTAGGCTGCACAAAACCTGGGCTACTCTGTCTTATATAACAGTTTATAATTCATTGTTTACTTGAGTTATTCCTCTTTGAGTGCAGGTACCAAGGTACAATGAACTTCACTATCTTTGTATAAATAAACAATCAGCATCTCTCCAACATAACCACTGGACAATCATAACTTGCTCATGTCTATATAATAAGCTTATCAAATTAAATTAGATGTACATGGATGTGGGTACAGCTTTATGAATGAGTTTGTTGCTTATACCCCAGTATATTTTATTTTGTGTAGCTGCAATGTTTTCTTCATCTGCTCATTTGTTAATGGCCATACATGCCACTTCCAGGAGTAAGCTCCTAATTACGATGCAATAAACATCAATATGCATGTGTCATTGTGATACAACATTTTTAACTGTTCTGGGAGTATGTCTAGCTATCTGGATCAAATAACTGGGTCAAATGAAATGGCTAATTTTAATTCTTTGAGAAATCTTAATATTCGTTTCCATAGTGACTGTTCTGTTTACATTCCCACCCACAATGCCAGAAGGTTCCTTTTCTCTGCACTCACCAGCATTTGTTATTATTTGATTTTGCTGTTATTTTTGGTATTATATGAAATACTGTTTTAACTTGCATTTCTCTAATTGCAAGAAATATTGAATATATTTTCATAAGTTTGTTGGTCATTTGTGTTTCTACATTTGAGAATGCAGAAACTATTTTACTTACTCATTTTTTGACTGAGTCTTTTAGTTTGAGTGGTCTCATGTTTTAGATTTTCTAGGCATTTTAATATTAGTGCTCTGACTGAGACACAGCTGGAAAAAGATTGCTTTTCCATTATGTAGGCTGTCTTTTTATTCTACTGACAGTTTCTTTTGTTAGGCAGACACTTAAATTTGATTTTATATAACCTCATTTGTTGATTCTTGCCATTATTTCTTGTGTAATTAAACTTGTTTTTAGAAAGTCTTTTCCTTTTTCTTTTTTTGGTGGAACCAGGGATTGAACTCAGGCCTTTGTGCTTGCCAAGGAAGTGTTTATTCCACTGAGTCACCTCCCTGGCCCCAGAACGTCCTTCCTTAATCCCTGATTTCAGGTAATCTATCTATTTTTATCTTCCACTAGGTTCATTATTTTATTTTACTGTTTAGACCTTTTGGTCCATTTTGGCAAAGAACACACATCTAGCTTTAATCTTCTCTGTATCCATAGCCAGTTTTTCAAGCACTACTTGTTAACTAGACTACTTTCCCTCCAGTGTACGTTTTTGTGCCCTTTGTCAAAGATCAAAAGATGAATGTGTCCTGTGATTTTCTGTATCCATTATTCTTTCATTTATTTTTAGAATGCAATTATTCAGTTTTTAAAATCAGTCAGTATAATCCTATTCATATTCTTTTCAGTTATTGTGACATAAGTTTTTTTTTTATTTTAAAGAGAATAAAACATAAAAAGTATTGAAATGATTTATAATTTCAAAACAAGATGTCATGAAGTCCACAATGGTTGTTACATTTCATACTGTTATTTTCAAAGTAGTTGTTTATTTAATTTTTTAAAAATTAATTTTATTGAGAAAAAAATTGCAATGAGAGCTTCAAAACAGGTTGGTAGGAGAGTTACAGTGATTAATACATTGCATATTGTTGTCTTCATAGTAGTCATTCATAGCACAGGATGCAGACATGATATCCTGTCCAAACATTTTCTTCCCATTGAATTAAGAGAAAGTAGCTATATTTCCATCCTAACCATTTGCATATACAGATACAAAATGGTCCTTACTTTATGTCACCTTTTTTTTCCTTTATTTTTGGCAGAGATGGGCATTGCACTGCCATCCAAACATTATAGGTGCATGAATTCAGCAAAATATTTCAATACAGTCCAGCAGTCCACAATAGTAGGAGGCTATCCACAGGACTGGCAATGTCCAAATCCGATGACTTCAGCCTTGCACAGCTCAGCATATTAGCATGGCTTCACTTTTCATACCATGCTCCTACAGTTTTCTGCTTTATCCATTATTCTTTCTGTTTACTCATACCTGTATTGTCAGGCCCATGCTGATTTTAATCAGTGTTGTTTTGTATTGAATCTTAAGGTAACTTGTGCGATGCCTTCTGCTTTGCTCTCATTCCTTAGGATTGGTTTTTCTCTCCTGGTCCTCTTCTGAGTAACACAGAGTATAAATAAAGAATAAAATAAAAACCTGATAGAAAAGAAAATACATCTTTTAGAAAGGGAGGGAATCCAGGAGACCTAGCATGAAGAGTGGAGGGGAGGAAATGAGAAGTACAAAGATTTAAGATGTGTCAGATGCACGTATCATAAACCCATAATGCAAGTAAATGTTATATGTCATAAATATTAACTAAAATTATTAATAGTAATAATGATGAACATATGGACAGGGAATTTAGAAATGGAGGGAGGGGAGGCTGGTGGGCATAGAAAGGGAATCAAGAGATGGTATATACACGTACCTACTCTCTAAAACGAATATGAACTTCATGTACTGCACACACATACTAATATCATCTTTAAATAAAGTATAATTTTAAAAACATCAGATATAGCCTCCTCACCCACCTTAACGGAGTGTATCAAAACTGGCATAATGATATCAGTGACCCCTTCGTCTGGCCAGCTACTGACCAATAATCTTGTTGAGGAAAAATCATTCAGTAAAGTACCAGCATCTCTGTTTCACAGTATTCAGCTAACTGCAGTTTCTTTCATCTTTGATGCAAGCATGGCCCATATCAACCTGTCACTTTTAAAACTGTGGTCTACATACTCACAAGTGAAATAATTCAGACCAGCACTACATATGTCATATTGTCTAACTATTGTAAGAACCTAAAAGAGTAAATAAAATCAGAAAGCTACAATAGATACTGTCAAAGGGAAAGGATGTGTTCAAAGAGAAGCAGCTACTGGGCTGAGGAAAAGAACATAAGGAAGAAGGGAAAAAAAAACAAATACGCACAGACAGGATGGCTTGGACAATTGTACTGACGATTTCTGCAGGTTATTATTGAAAGGAGTAGGCAATGCTTACTTTTTTCTCTTTTGTAATTTCCTAAAGTTTTTTATTTTACGTTTTAGGGAAGGGTCTACAGCATGTTCAGGGTCTCACTATTGGCAGTGATCTGCCTGGACAAGGGCTGGGATTACAGTTGCCCGCCGCTAAGCCCTGTCTCGATTGCTGTCTAGTGTGCCCATGGGCGGGGCCAGCACAGCAGGCCGGGGGTTTGAATCCCTGGCCCCTGTGCCTTCTTGCAGTCATTTTAATCCACTGAGCTATTTCTTACAGTTTTTGTTTTAATCAATTTTTCATGTTTACTTCTGGTCATCTAAACAACTAATTTGAAGACAACACTCTGCAATATAATAACCACTGTTGATGACTTTTATTTTGTTTGGTGAAAGTAAGTATTGTTGCTAAATTTTTGGTTTGCTTGTTCATTTTTTACTAGCTTTTATTCTCTTTGAAAAATAAAAAAAAATAACTGGGGTCTACCTTCAGACCCTTGGACTCCCTCTATAGCCTAGATGCCTCTCTAAATCTGCCACCAACTTCTGATCTGTGAAATATTTATCCGTACTTCTTTCTTCCTTCCTTTCTTTCTTGCTTTTTGATAACCATATATTACTTTGTAAAGTGTAATATGTGACCCAAGTGTTATAGATATTGACAATTAAAATTGGAATCCATTTCAGTTACTTTTTACTCATTGCTGGGACAAATTATCTAGGACCCACAATTAAAAGATGGCAAGGTTTATTTAGCTCACAGTTTGTGGTGGTTTCGGTCTATACTCACATGGCTCCCAGGCAGAGTGGCACATGGCAAAGAGCATCAGTTCTTGGCAGCAAAAAAACCCCAAAAACACAAGAGCAGAGGGCAAAGAGCAGCTGCAGCATCTCTATAGCCTCTCTCTCCTTCTATCCAGACTGCTGCAAAGACAGGAGTTCCTCCAAAGAGTGGTGGGGGCTGTTGTGAAGATCCCACCTCCTCTGAAGTGGTGTGACTACTAAACAACTTCTTCCAAGGAAGTGGTTCATGCAGAAGCCTTCTTCGACCCCTTTACATACCCTCTTTGTGTTGAGTCACTCTGGGCCAGGCTATCCCTGCCTAAGGGTGGAGCCCCCACATCCCAGCGTGTGATATCCCCAGGAGGATCCAGCCAACCTTCCCACATCTCAAGTTGACACAACATCAATCACCACAGATTGCAATGAAAGATCTTGATTACTCACAGGTCCTCCATGCTGGACCCAATACCTGACACACAGCAATTTAAAGCAGGAAAGTTTTAACTTGATTCATATTTAAGAGATTCAGTCTGTAGTCAGCAGCCTATAAGTAAAAAACTTCATGGCAGAAGGGCATGGTAGGGCAAATGCATTTAGTTTTCAGAGGCAAGGAAGCAGAGTAGGTAACTGTGTCAGTAAAGAAGAGACAGAGGACCAGACACAGACCCAAAGAGCACTGCTCAATGATCTGTGCAGATACAGCAAGAATTCTGGTCCTCCAGTCTCCTGGGATGCACCCAAAACCAATTTTCCACATTTCACTCCTGTAATCTTCATCTCAAACACGTCTGCTTACACTATACTTAATCTCTAAATAACGACAATGTCAAGATCATATTTTCACCTAAATAATGTAGTAGGAGTTGCAACTGTCCTATCCTGAAAATCTCAGCAATTCTAGTACCTTCAAAAGTCTCTACTGAGACTCAAGGAAAATTTTTAGGTAAGGATATCTGTAGGCAGAAAAAAGTTACATAGTTCCTAGTTACATAATTCCAAGTTACACTGACACAAATATACTATTTCTTCATTTAAGAAGTCAGTGTCAGGTATTTTGTCCTACCAATTGGGAAATTAACATAAATGCTAAAATATTTAGTATTTGCATGATAATTATTTACAGGATATGAACAGGGAGTATCACATAAGCAAGAGACCAAAATGATGAGGAAATTTCCCCAATTATTTTGTATTTTTGAAACTTAGTTGCTTCAGAATCCATGTAAACAACAATTAGCTTGCAACTATTTGTACAGGGATTTAAAATTGCACTGAGCCAATCTGTACCTTTAATTTAAAAAAAAAAATTGAGATAAATTTTAAGTTTCTAAATTGCCATGTCAGGGCCAGAGAGATGGCTCAGGGGAATAAGCACTTCCCTGGCAAATGCAAGGGCCTAAGTTCAATCTCTGGTTCCATAATAAATAAATAAATAAATAAATTGCCATGTCAGAATTTAAATTTAGCATCTTTCTGCTTTAATCTCACAGTGTTAAGATTACATGTGTGTTTCCCAATCACTTGTCAAAAATCATTATTTTTAAGTGTACAAATTTTATGCATTTGAAGTGTATAAATTTTATTTCTAAAACTCAAAATTAATTGATTTTCATTAAACATTTAATTCATGTCATGCTTTATAATATTTTATATAATTCAGCTTCTCTGAATAAAACTACCTTATTAAAATATGAAGTACATGATTTTGAACTAAAGCTTCATGAATACTTGAATCAGGAAATTAAATTGAGGAGCACTTTCAAGTTTAGGCAAAATAATGTAAATACTTCTTCATGAATTTTCTCATCACTTTGATTCAATCATTTTCTGTGCAAGATGGGATTATACTTCACGAGCAATCAGTTTGATTTTTTCTTGTGAAAGTAATCATTTAACAAAAGTATGATGATAAACTTCAGTTGGAATTTTATTCATGAAAATTCATGCAGCAATTACACTAGATTATTTTGTTTCTCAAGAGTTCTTAAAATCAATTAGATGGAATGCATTTCACAAGAAAAGCTAAATGTCTGTTTTCATCATAAACATGATATATCTTGACATGACAGTCTTCTTTCATCTCTTTCCTAAGGAACTAAACAGACACTATAATGGTGTTGTCACTAGTTCCCTCTTACCACATCCATGTATTTTTAAAGATTTTCTTTTATTATGAATTCTGTTTGAAAATATGTGAAAAGGTTTTGGCATGACCCAGAACAATGTTACCTTTTAAAATCAGGATCTAACAATTCACTAGTGACCTAAAAGGGATAGACCTATACAGCAAAACAGAGTTTCTACAAAATATCTTACAAAATGTACCTATACAAGAATCTGTTAAAAATAACAGCAGTTTTCTCTTTAATCAACCATTTGTGTATATTGTCTTTACTTAACAAAATAAGAAAGCAACCTTTTAAAATGATATGTCACTGAAATATTATTATAATTTCATACCATTAAAATAAAAACAATAATTAACATCTTTAGGTACAAAGTATAATGAAGAAACCTCAAAAGAGAAATCAGGAAAGATTTGATGATCCTAGTGTTTAAAACTTGGTCACAAGTGGGATGGTAGATGGCTCAGTGGAATAAGCGCTTGCTCCTTGGCAAGAGCAAAGGCCTGAGTTCAATCCCCAGTTCCGCAAAAAAAAAAAAAAAAAAAAAAAAAAAAAAAAAAAAAAAAAAAAAAAAAAAAAAAAAAAAAAAAAAAAAAAAAAAAAAAAAAAAAAAAAAAAAAAAAAAAAAAAAAATTTGGTCACAAAAGAGAGTCATGCTAAAATCATATTATGTTGCTGCACACACAGAAAAACAATACTAAAGAAAAGTGGGTAGATACACCTTTTTGTTTGGCATAATCTACTGCCAGATGTGACTGCATGTGGTGAGTAAGTAGAGAGAAACCATATCCTCTGAAGTGTCCAGATTAACTGGCTACTGTTTAGTCTGAAAAACTCATAAATTTATAGTTTAAGATAACAACAATGAAAAAGAAACATACTAAAAATCTCTCAGAGCTAAACATTATTGGGATTCTAATATAAAAAAATGAAGTTTTAAATCAAGAAGTCATACAAGAATATGGAAAGAGACCAAGTTATCCAAATATCATTGACTATTATTATAAGAATATATATAAAATATTTATATTTTTTTTTCCTAAGAGTAGGAAAATTTATTGGAGAAAATATACTATAGGCATAACTTTGAGGGACAGGGGTGGTCCTTAATGGGTGACCTGGGAATGTTGTTATTATTATTTTATATTATTTTTTGTATTTTAGGGAAGGGTCTATGGTGTGTTCAGGGTCTTACTACTAGACCAGACTCATAGTGATCCCCTTTTTCACAGCCTTACAAGAGCTGGGATTACAAGTGTGTGTCACCATGCCCAGTCTCAACTGCTGTTTCAGAGCACTCCAAGGGGGCAGGGCTGGCACAGCAGGCCCCAGGGGGAGAACCCCCAGCCCTTGCACCTGCTTGCAGGTGCTTTAATCTGCTGAGCTCTTTGGCCAGCCCTTCATGCAAGAATATTAAAAGTTTGACTTCATCCTATCTTCTGGCAGTGAAAAAAAATGAAGATAATCCTCAGTGTCAAGAAATAAAACATATGAAACACGTTAAACAGAAGATGAATAAAGAGGCAAAATGTGTAAAAGTTTCTACCATGAGAAATATGGGACTAATAATCCACAACTTGAATTTGATTCTAAGAGAAGCATCTTATTTAGAGTGAATTCCAACTTAATGATTCTCTAAGTTGCCATTTTGAACTAAATGCACATTTAGGAACACATGTAAGTGTGTTCCTTGTAAGTCCTTATTACAACTGGAAACATTGCACTATGTAAAGGATTATGTTTCCAAACAAAAGCAGAAGATTGATTGCTACACTATTAAGGTAGCTGTTCATTCATCTGATTTTCAGCTCCCCCAGACTGAATGGCCCAGCCTGTGCCAGACCTCTCCTTGGTTGATATTCTCTGAGCTTAGAAAAAGATGCCCCCAAATACAGCAATGTGACACACAAAAATGCTCCAGAGGTATGGATGTCACTCTCTCTACTCCTCCCACTCCCACATCAAAGCACAATGATAAATGAAATGACCTACTTCCTTGAAAGGAGGTCATGACACCTTCATACCAGAGCAGTCTTGCCCTATATGCAGAAAGAATAATGAAAATTCTTGTCAATGAAGTTTTAAATCAAGAAGTCATACAAGAATATGGAAAGAGACCATATCTCCTGGCTTATGAGGTCACACTTCCTTTTTATTTAATGTAATTTTGTATGACAATTAAGGCTTCACTGGATCTAACAGTCAATGTAGTTTTCTCTTGTTTGGATTGTCACTTCTGAAATTTTCTATATCGTGTAGAAATTGGGTTAAATGAGCTTATTATGCTTCTTTCCCTAATATGGCCTTTGTCAGAAAGTCATCACCGTACAACAAAATCCTACAAGCATCAAAATCTAGACGCCATAACACAATACCTCCCACAAGTCCAACTGGGGGCCTACAGCCAACAACAAAGTCTCATGCAGGTCGGTGTAATGGATCTATACTAAAAAGGCCCACAGGTCAGTGGTGGAAGGCAGAAAGTCTATGCCAGCGGGATGAAAGATCTGTGCTAGCAAGTTGAGGGATCTGAACTGGAGCCAGGAAGCAGTGCTCAAAATAACCACCAGAGCTCCATCAAGTACCACAGACATCCTGATCAACAGAGAGGTCCCAAGCTCCTCCAGTGATGAGGAAAGCTGAGTTCCCATCAGAAAAGCCAACATGACAAGCTTTTCCATGAGGATGAGCAGTGCACTATCTTTCCCTCCAGAGTCAGAAAGCAATGCTCAGGATGAGGATCAGAGCTCTTCTAAAATGAAATTTAGCCCTTCTCAATGACAGTGAGGTCTGGAGCTAACCGTTCAACAAGAAGAGCCAAGTTCATCAGGAAAGCAGCATGGCAAGGAGCTCCAGCAGTACAGCTCAAGAGAACCAGAAGCTCCCAACATCCCTAAAAGCTTCTCTAAACAGCTTCCCTATCAGCCTACCTACAGGGTCTCCTGTTCTGCCTTTATGCACCTGGCAACAACCCTCAGGTGGGCTTCCCACACCCAGCACCATGCTTGTTCAGTTCAACTGGGTGTAACAAGTTGCCCACTGCCTAGGAATTCGTTACACTTCTTAAATTTTTCTGTCATAGAACATAAAGTTCATTTTTCTTCTACCAAAAATAAGCAGAATGATATAATAGGAAGAAATTAAACAGATAAAAATAAGCAATAACATTCAAAAATAAAGTCCAAAACTTTGTAAATCAGTAGGTAGAGGGGAGGAAAGAGGAAAGGAAATAACTAAATAAATAAATATACAAATGTCATCTCAGAGTGATGTATGCAATACACTGCTAAATGTCCCAGGTATTTTGATAAGTTTAAGAAAATCAGATTGTAAAGTGCAATAGACCATGGAAAGCTGGTAACATCAGGCCTTAAGGGTATGTTCTCAGAGGAAAAGCCATCACAGAGCTAAACTTTGGAAAAAGATCAGAAGGCGATTGAAGAAAACCAGCACAGAAACACCCTTGCTGTGTACTTCTTTTGCAACAGAGGCACAGAGAAGTGTGGAAATGTAGCTGTAGAATTTGCCTTTTTCACAACTCAGACATAATAAAATGAAGGAGAAAATACCTGAGCTGTAGTTTTACAAGCACTGACTTAGGATATAAACACGTTCACATAACATCTGCCATTCCAAAGTGTGTATTTGTTGGTTTTTAAAGAAAGGCTTTGTGTTACATAAGAAAAATATGTCACATATATGATTGGGATCTCAAATGTTATTTTTTTATTTTTGTAAGAAAAATAAGTAAAGAGCTCCCAGCGACAACAGCATAATATCCTGCGCAACTTTATTCTATCTGATTCTAGGGCATAGCTCAGGAAAGATCGTATCATACTTCGCTCATTAGATGTGAGGAGCACATTTAAGAGAAGCATTTGCACTAATGACCTGGATCTTTTGTTCACAGAATTCCTAACATTTTATATTTGATATCACTGTCAGTAAAATGTATAAAATCATCATTTTGATAAAATGCTACAGAAAGGTTAAGATTATATCACCCCTAAATATCCCACTGGACACTTCAATTATTTTGAGCTACAAGGGACTGAAAATCAGCCAACGAGGGAACAGTTCTTCATATTCACATCTATTATCTGAAATAAAATACAAAACTCAGCTTTAGGGAAGGAGATTTACTGTTATAATAGAAAATTTTAGTAGGAAGAGAATGTGTGTCAGGAAGAAAGCCGCTCTCAGACAGTTTATTACCTGAGGAATTTTACTTACAGAACCAGGAAGTCTTTATGCGCTCAACATGTCTTCCCTCTATTGTCAAATCATTTGTCTGTGCCACCCCATTAAAGATCCGGCCCTCACATATTTTTGTAGCACAGGTTTGTTATCACCTTCGGTCTTTTGGTTCTTCTTTGAGTTTCATGCTTTTGTGGGATTCTTGCACATGATTGTGTATTTAGAGCTACTTATGAACTATTATTGCCTCATGACCATTTAATTTATACCTAGACAAAGAATCTAAGAAAATAAATAAACATCCCTTTGCCCCATAATACGGTGTTTCATTAATGTCTGAGGCAAAGGACTGTTTCATGACCCCTCTTGTGGGTTCAAACCCACACATACAGAATGACACAGAAATTGTATATAATTTTACACATATCTTCTGTGCTTTAAATCATCTTTATATTATTATTTAAAGTATTTCTCGATAATGTAAGTACTATGTGGTGATTATATTGTATCTTTAGATTCTGTATGAATTTGTCATAAATTTTTTTCTAAATATTTTTTGGCCCATGACTGATTATGTTTTCAGACATGAAACCGATGGGTATAGAGGACTGACTCTATCTTTTATGTCCCTAAGGTAAGCACATCGCCGAGCCATTTCATTTTTATAGCCATTGAGAGAGTATAAAAAACATTTTAATTATAAAATAATATAAATGATACCTTTACACAAGTTTAATTAAATGCTTATATGCGGTCAAAATTTTACTATGTGCCTCTTCATAAAGTTAATTTATTATTTCTTAAAAGCTGTGATGATATATATATATATGTATATATATATACGTATACATACATACATATATATATATATATATATATATATATTTTTTTTTTTTTTTTTTTTTTTTTTTTTTTTTTTGATCTGGGGATTGAACTCAGGCCCTTGTGCTTATTCCGCTGAACAATTTCCCTTGTCAATGATTTTTATATAAATGTACTTCAGGCCTTTATTACAGAACTTTTAGCAACTATAAAGACTCATCGTATGATCTTCTGTTGTGTTACTAATATAAAAAATTCAATTAAAGTAAACATAATCATTAAAATTACAAAGAAAGGGCCAACAATATAGCTCAGGAGACTAAGGGCCTGCTTAGGCAAGCACAAGACCAGGGCTCGATCCCCAGTACCACATACTATGCTGGCCCTTCCCCGGGCACACTGAGCTGGTGACTGAGTATGGGCATGGTGATGCATGTCTGTAATTCCAGTGTTAGGGAGGCTGAAGACATATGGATCACTATGAATCCTAGCTGTGTAGTGAGACCCTGTACAAAATGCATAAATTAAAAAAAAGAACAATTGCAAAAGAAATTGTGTATTTATGACAAATTATAATTCCTCTTTCTTACTGTAAGATAATATACATGAAATACATATTAAATAAAATATCATCCACATACTTGAATGAAAAAAAACTTGAAAATGTATATTGTTTGTATTTGTGAAAATGGTCCACCCATGAATAGTGAATTGCAGGATATGAAAAGATGAAAATTTAGCAGTGAAACCAAAATAACTTACGTACTTATACAGCAATACTACTATTAATGTGAGAATGCCTGGTGTACTAATTTACTGCTTGTCACTGATTATGCTATAAGTAATTAGCACATCTTTATGCATCCATTACATTGACTACATCATTTTTGTTCTTGTCATACAGATAGATACATTTGCTTACAGGCAAAAATAAATACAAGGTTGTGTCAACACATACAAACTGAAAATCAATGTACAAAGACTTCATATTCTTATGAAATAATTGCTAATATATTCATTTAAAAACAGAGCAAATTTCCTTAAGAAAAACTCTGTGCACATATTTGAAGAAAAAAGGTAGAGATTATCTCAAAAGGAAGACATGAGCAAGTGGCAGAGATTTAGGAGGTAGTTTACAACATACATTTCATGTTTTCTGTATTTATTTATGAATTTTTTAATGTACTTGGTTATTACAATGTCTCACTCTGCAGCTTGGACTCATGGTGATTCTGTTTTCAGCCTCCCCAGCACTGGGATTATGGGCGTGCGTCACCACGTCCAGACTCGGTGGCCTGCTCAGCTAGCCCTGGGGACAGGGCTGGCACGGCATGGCGCCAGGAATCGAACGTCGAACTGTGGTCCCTCCGCTTGCCTAAGCTGGTGCTTTAATCCTGAGCTATCTTGCCAGCCCCAATATTTTCTGTGTTTAAATTCTTGTAGAAATCACATATAAACTGTAAATAAATGAAAATGTTAATAGCTCTCTGAGTTGCTTTTATCACAGCCTTATTTTCCTATCCATTATGGGTTTTAACACACATGTATGAATGTTTCAAGTGTGACATCTAATTTTTTGATGTTCCCTAAGTGTTGTGGCAGAAAATTCTTTTGTGTTTGCTCCTCTTTACAAACCCGTACATGCACACCCTCACACACACACATGGATACATACACACACGTGCATACTCCACCTCTTACTGAGAATAAAGAGATCATAGAGATCACATTTGACATTCTTCCACAGTAACGATGGGCTTCATATCTCACCAGTGAAATATGACAGAATTCGTGCATATGATTTATATTCTTAAAACAGTTATTGCTATTTATGCACTCTCTTTGTTTTCTGAATGAAAAAAAAAGAGAAGTATAGATTTTGTTTGCACAGAAATCTAGAAAGATTGAATCATTAGATTTGAGTCTGTTTAGGACTATGTTCCTGTGTTTTGTACATCAATACATATAAATTACCCTAATTCTTCTGAAAAGATTTTTTACAAATTAAAAATTGCTTGTCAGTACAATGCCCAATGGTGAAAACTAAAGAAAACTGAAATATAAATTTAAAGGAATTTTTGGAGACTTTTCTCAAAATGCCACATTCTTTCAAGTTAGTAGATGAACTGGTTGATCACGATGACTAATAAAATATGTATGCTCCATTAGCATTAACCACTGAACTTTGAATATTACAAAATCATGTATCTACTGTTTTAAAGGAATAGAGTTTTCTCTGAAGTTCTTGCATTCATCTACTATTTTCATTTCTGTGAAATCTTTTAAATAACATGAATCTCTTTTTGTACATGCCTGTACAGGTACACATACTTTGAAAGCAGATAATCTGGAGCTGATTTCATATTTCCTAATGTGTAAAGAAGTTTCCTAATTATGGAATAACTGAATTTATTAAAAATTTCATAAGATAAAGAAAAATTTAAAGAAAATAAAAAGTCACAGTGGATATTCTTTAATCTACCATCAACACAAATATTCATTGGCATATAAAATTATTGTTAGTGTTTATAAATTAAAAATACTTTCATGTTAACTTATCACTGGTTTCAGTATACTAATAAAAGAGAAAATTAGCTAGTTGTAAAACATAATAAACAGAATTCATTAAAAAAATATTTAAGAGCATATATTTTTGTGTTATCTACTAGAATAGAGTCAGTAAGACAAATGTCTACAGTTGCCACAGAAATATCATCGTTGGTTTTATTTTTCATTTTCTGAATCAGTAAGACAGCCAACGAATTGGATTTGGGAAAAGGTCAGCTCCTTTTACAGCAGAACGCAGGAGTAAGGACAACGGACTAGCCCTAGAACACACCCACAGATATGCACATACTGGTACTTATACATTGCACAAATATACAAAGCACCCTAGGATATTCTTCTAAGATATAAATCTGTTTTTGCTACTAAACTTCAGTGCTATTTTTTTCTCTTTTTTAAAACTGACTACAAGAAAGGAAATTAACATTTAGAACTGGGAGATGAGAGGCTAGGAAACAAGTGCATATGGTCACTTTTGCTCTTTTTCAAAACCTGCCCTTTCTTCTGCTTGTTTTGTACTTCTGAGACTTGCTCCTTTACTTTGAGTGACAAGAAAAAGCTGCTGCTCTTCAAAGTGATCAGCGATGGAGTTTGGTAATCGCTGTCAAGCAAGGCTGAGGAAGACAGATGTAGTGTCCAGGTATTTTCATCATTCTGACACTTTGGTTGCATTGGTCATGGACAGAAGTAACAAAGATGTCATCTGTACAAACAACAGGCAAATTAAGGAATCACTGATGAAAGGAAAACTGAGAATAACTTTTAAAATATCAAAGTAATTTGTTTTCCTGATCTAAAATATAAAAAAAACTTAAAAATGTATAACTTGACAATTATTTGTACTTACAAGTTGCATAATATTCCTTATTTTTAGCGAATCTTTAAATTAATTTTATAAGCATTCAAGGATGTTTACATCTAAGGGTAACTTTTCCAAGAATACTAAAAGTTGACTATGATGCCTATGTCTAACAATGCAATTTATTGTATACTAATGAATTAAAAATCCATTTTTTTCTCAAATTATTACATGTATAAGGAACAAACTAATTAACTTATCAACAGCAACAGTAATTCAAAGTGACTACTGGCAATCCTTGCTTCTTTCTTTGAAATAATTATGTAACAATAAAATAAGCCAACTGGTGCATGATGTTATTAGGCAGAAAATATATTCATAACATTGAAAATAGATATACAAACACAATTTAAATATGTGGAGGCACTGGACAACACTACCAATTATAATTTTCAGCGTGTGACATAAACATGTAATGCAAATTTGACTAATTTTTGCTGAGTCAAGCATTTTTTTTCCAGCTAGGTTAACATTAGTTTACAGCAGTTAGTCATTTGTTCTAAAATTTTTCAGCAAGCTTTTAAGTAATTTGAGCACAATACGAAATAGTAAATATGTAGTATAAATTTTTACTTATTCAATTTATGTATTTTCTGTATTTTAGGGAAGGGTCAACAGGCTCTTCAAGATCTCTCTCATTCCTAGAACAGACTCATAGTGATCTGCCTGTTTGCAGCCTCCCAAGAGCTGGGATTATGGCCTTGCACTTCCACACCCAGTCTCAAGTACTCTCTCAGAGCACCCTGGTGGTGGGGCTGGCATGGCAGGCCCAGGGGATGGAACTCCCAGCCCCTGTACCTGCTTACAGACGTAAAGTATAAAATTGTAGACAAGATTTTTACTTCAAAATAATTAAATATTCAAATTATTACATTTTTAATCAGCAATATATAATACAGCAAATTTAAAATATCTTTCACTAAGGAATAGATAAACTAAAATGTGAATCAAATCAATGCAATGTGTTTATTTCTTAGGCCCTAATCATGTAATGTTTGGTGGATTAAATTTAAAGACTCCATCTGTGGAATTTTGTGTGCAAATTTTATAATAAATTTTGGATATAGCAAAATGAAGGAAAATAGGTAATAGATGTGTCTCATACTATTTCCAGGGAATACATGTGGTGTGACATGAATTTAAGGAGTTAGATAATTTTTTATAACAATGAAATCAAAACAATTCATCAAAATTTGTTCTAAGGGCCAAGAAGATAGCTCAGTGGACTAAGCATCTACTTGGGAAAGTGCAGAGACTGGAGTTCGATCCGCAGCACAAAATGCGACACTTGGGCTGTCCCTGGGCACACTGAGCCAGCTGCCAAGACCGAGTGTGCCTATAATCGCAGCACTGTAGAGGGTAAAACAGGAGGATCGCTATGTGTCCGAGCTGCATCATAAGACCCTGTACCAAATGCATTAAAAATTATTCTTGATAGGTATCATGTCATATTATAACAGATTACACAAAGAGGTACACATAGAAAAGAGACTTGATAGTTGTTTTTATCTTTTAAAGTTATAGGGCTTCATGCATCCTTGCTAGTTCCTCTATGGCTGAGCTATGTCCCCATTTTCTTTCACTTCATTTCTCTCTCCTCCTCTCTGAAAAACAGTAAGAGGTATAAATTCAAGTGAAATGCTTCATTGTACAGGAATCAGAGAAGATATAAAAATACATGACAATGATTTAAACAAATTTTTCAACTCACATTATTTGTGATAACAAAACATATTACAATACTGGGCAATTTCTTTAAAAAGAACTGCTTTGACGTGAGTACTCATTTCAGTCTACATACCCTCATGTGACTTTAGAAATCCCTTTGCCCATCTTTCTTTTTTTAAATTCTTTTTCCCTTTTTTATTTTTATTTACTTATTTATTTATTTTTGGCAGAACCGGGTATTGAACTCTGGCCCTTCCGCTTGCCAGGCAAGCACTTATTCTACTGAGCCATCTCCCCAGCCCCTTCATATCCTTCTAATTCACTTAATTCCTATATCAGTACCAGTCTACCAATACCACCCCCTATAAACCTGCAAGAGCTCCTTAAAATGGGGACAATATTTGCCCCCATCAGCCAATGCTCTGATGGAGACCATCCCCTCCTTGTGTTTACACTGTAGTGTCATTTATGCATATAGCGAGTCAGGTCAAACCTGTGGGGATGTAATAAATAAACACAAATTTTACAGAAGAATTAAAAGAAACACTAAAATAAAATTTTTAGCTTTTATATCTTATATCTTTTTTTTCACTGCTGGGTATATTATATCATGTAGTATAAATGAAAGCACATGTATGGGTTTTCACTGGGAGAATTTGAAATAAATTGGAAAATGAGAGTTTGGTGTTTTAATATTTGTTGTAGATATGTACAGGCATCAGAAGCTTATCTTTCAATCTGTGTGTCTGTCTGTCTGTCTGTCTGTCTGTCTGTTGTATGTTGCTATGATTGGACCTGGTGTTAAACAAGCATGTCACCTCTGGGATGATATCCCTAGCTCTTTAAAATTTTTTTTGAAGCATACCTTCATTTTTTTAAAATAATTGCTAGTGCACACAAGCTATATGGAGTAATCAATTTTGTTTTTCGATCTACATTCCATTATACAAAAAACAGCAGCTTTTTAAAAAATCCATTCCTTGGTTGATAGGCATTTGGATTATTTCCATATTAAGCTACTGCAAATTGTGCTACTAGAAACATAGGTACACATATGTCACTATGATGTGATGTGATTTTTAACTGTTCTAGGAATATACCTAGAAGGGGAATAGTGTGACCTCCAGTCCTACTTATTTGGAGACTCTTGACCTTGATTTCCACAATGGTTGCCACATTTATCGTACTTCTTTTTACCTCCTACTACTTTCTGCCATCATTTAGTCTCTTCTCTCTTTTCTTTTCTCTCTTTTTGTCACTCTTTCTCCTTTTTTCTCTCCCTCTTGAGACTCCAGATGTAGAGAAGGCACGTAATTTTGAACTTTTTGAGTTTGGTTCATGTCACCTAACATGACCTTCATTTTCATTTATATTCCTTCAAATGACATACATTTTTTTTTTCATGGATGGATTAATTCAACTGTGCATATATATCATATTTCTTTACCTGTTAGACAACTAGGTTGTTTACATAGCTTTTAATTATTCTACAACAAACACAAATATCTAGGTGTTTCTATTATATGATAATTTTAACTCTTTGGGGAATATACCCAAAATTGGCAACCTGTATCAAATAGTATCTATATCAGTCTATTACTACAAACAGTGTAAGAAGATACTTCCTTTACATATCTTTTCCAGGATCTTGCCTTTTGTATTCCTGATGACAACCTTTCTGACTAGGGGGGAGATGGAATCACACTACAATGTTTTGAATGGCATTTCCAAAATAGCTAAAGATGTTGAACATCTTTTAAATATCCTTATTGGAAATGTTTTTCATTGTTACTTAGTTTTAAATTTTATTAGTACAATATTAGTATATAATTTCTGAATCCATTTTGAATAATTAATATATATATATCACATTTTTATTAACTTTTAGTAGAATCTTTTATTTTTTATGAATTTTATTGAGAAATAGCAATGAGACAGTCTTAAAACAGGTTAATAGAACAGTTTCAATAGTTAATACATTGCATATTATTGTCCTTGTAGTAGTTATTCATAGATGCAAACATGATATCTTGTCCAAACATTATTAGTATATATCTTTTTTCTCACTGAATTAAGGGAAAGTAACTCTGTTACTTTCCCTTAATTCAGTGAGAGAATGTTTTCTCTCCATGTTACTCTCCTTAGGCATACTTTACATTGTCGATCACTTTCCTCTGTGGCCCCATAATCTCCTTGATCAGAAAATTTGGGACTTCACTGAGTTACAGGATGTTACAATACAGGTTTGCTTATGTACTGAGTCCTCACTGGCCTTACCTGGCTAGGGCCAAAATATTGGCTGTCCTTGTAGCCTTTCTTTTTCTCTAATTTGTGATCTGCAAACAAGTTGCTAACCCTCCAGAAGAGAAGCTTAATGGTATTATTACTGTATAATACTGAGCTTAACCTCACTATCTGTCTGAATATCAAACATCTTAGACATAATATGGAACAGGTATTTTCCATCAAGTATTGATACGTTGAACTTTAAATCCCCACAGAATGTGAAGAAGAAAAAAAATAAAATAAAACATATTTAAAATAAATAGGAATAATTCATTTATATTTCCCATTTCCATTTGTACTTCTTTTTGAGAGGCATCTACACAAGGGTCTTGCTAGGTTGTTAGGGTAGGTCTTCAATTTGCTATCCTTCTGCTTCAAGTTCATCTGTGGTTAGGATATAAAGCATGCACCATAGCACCTAGCTGTATTTGACCTTTTGTCATTCCCTCCCCAAAAGGAGTGTGTATTCTTTTACCTTCAATCCCCTTCCACACTGGAGCTCTGTTGGCATAGTATCAAGGAGTGCAATGGAACAGCATTAAAATTCTGATCTCTGAGTTTTCCCAGTGTTTCTTGGAATCCCAGCCCCATGTAGCATGTTTCCTTACCTCTTTCAAATAGTAATCTTCAGTGGGCTCAAGTAAGAAGGAATAAACCCCTTTCCTTGCTGGAAAAGGACTTTCTGACAAAAATAGGCTACACAGGAGAATTTGCTGTGGAGTTCATATTTGGATATGATGATGGCTATTCTTCCATTGGGCAGAAGCATTGGAGATTTTCCCTCCACACAGGAGGAACACCAGGAAGAGTGCTGACAGAGGGAAAAACAATCTGTGCCACCCTGAGAGATGTTCATTCCCATACTTTTCTGAAGTCTGAGCTCAACAATCCAAGTGGTCCTACTGGTTTATAATCCCAGAGTTTTCTGTGGAAGATAACCAGATCTCAGCTATCAATCTCTGATAATTTCACAGTTTTGATGATCGCTTGTTCTTCAACCTCATTTCATTAATGGGGCTTTAAAAAAATCACTGGATATTTGTTTGTCCAGATTCTTCTGGTTGTGAGGAAAGAAGTTACAGTTTCAAACATCTCCACGTGTCAGAGCTGGAGCCAGATGATTCTTGCAGTGTATTTTAAACTGCCTTGTCATTTTTCCTTTGAGAAAATCATTTTTTATAAAATGATTAGATATGCACTACCAGGTATATTTTGAGTTGTCAAGGGAGGGATAGAATTTTACAATCTAGTTTGCCTTTATATTTCTTGGTTCACCTGATAAGTCCTTAAATTAGAGCAAAGAAACATCTTGTGGACAGCTATTCTGAGTGCTGGAAAGGGAGGCATTATGACTCAGAGCAAATATAAAAGGACTGTAAACAGCAGAGAAAGTGATAAAAATATATCTCCATGCAAATCCCAATTATCTGTTATCCTGCTGAGAATAATTGTATTTTGCATGTCATATGACTACAGTTTGGCTCAGGGGGATTGGTTTTGTGCTGCAAACATTGTCTAGGCTATTGCATACTTAGTAAAGAATTGCTCTGAAATGCATTTCCTCTAAGCTTTTCTAATCAGCATATTACTCTGGATATCCTGCTGCCCTTGCCTCTCTACCATTAATGGGGAAGAGGAAGGTAGTAATAAGAAAGAGCTTTGTTTTTGAAAGATGATTTAAATCAAGATGTTGTCATACAGTGTAACTGCATTTTAAATTACTTCAATACTATCATTGCTAACATACCTATTTTGATAGAAAAAGAAAAAAATGACAAAAGTATATGGCATTTTAATAAGTTAACATTGTGAATTAAAGTACAAAGATGTAGAGGGATAAGATCTTTATGAAAAACAAACTGAATTTATGTGTTTGTCTATTATGAAACAATATGAGTGAAATGGTCCTAACACAAAAAAGACCTTAGAGGACTCATCCTCACCCCCCACATGTGCATGGATGTGAACATACATGTGTGTGCATGTTGTATCAAGAAGATGAGACATTCTTACATGAGTTCATGATTAATTCAAGAAATTGCATGATAAAATGATATCACTGTGACAAATACCACAACACTTCTGATGTCACATGCTCCAAGTGATATGGCAGTATGTAGTCAGCTTAATGTTTCATACATTGAAGATGGAAATTAGCAACCCACAGTCCAGATATATCTCAAAAATAATGAGTTTTGGAGGGGTAAATATAAAAATATTTTATGTGAATCATTCCTATGTCCACACTTTACTATGAAGTAGAAGTTTGGGCCCAAGTGCTAGTGAATGGCTGCTTTGCAGCTGGTATATTTAGGATGAGCAATGTATTCTCCACTGAACCTCCATGACCCTCTCACCACAACCATTATCTTTTGCAGTGTCCTCCAAATTGCCCAAGTTATGTGCACTTTCACAAATTCCAGCAGGTTAAAGGAGGTGTTGGATCTTCCATTATGAGCACTTAACTGAGATGAATAAATACTGGCATTAAATACTTGCACATAAAAATAGCATATAGAGAATGATATGCTGGGGATTTTAAAGCATTCTTTTATCTCTAGCTTTTGCTGTTATAATGGCATAACATTCAGAATATTAAATAATGGCATATTTTTGCAATGATGGGCCAAATTAGTTTCCATATTCTCTTACAAAATGACATTCATGGCTTTTTTCTGTAATACATCAATTTCGCTTTCAATTTCTGACAAAATGGAACTTGTTTTCCCTTCTCTAGATACAGTTGTCTGTAAACTAAAATGCTTAAACCATGGACTCTTTCACAGATATAAAACTACTATCTATAAGAATCAGCCCAAAGTGTTATAACTTTACAAGCTTGTGCAGAAGCATCTGTTTCACTTATGCCATTTTAATTGACACTCAGATCAAGGTAAATGACTTCATTACTTGTACACAAATGAGGAATTATACAAAAATATTACATAAGGAACTATCAGCACTTTGTGGTCAGTAAGGAATGGTGTAAAGATGCAACAATATTGGCAAGCTGGTTATCACTGAGACACTGGACTTTGAATAAGACCAAGAGCCATAAGGATGTAAGGAAATTGGTAATGTGATATATTGCAAAACAGTATTCTAGGCAAAAAGAAAGACCCAAAACAACCATCCTAGAGTGGGCTTGAGCCTTACATTCAGAAAGAATGAGGACATAATCTTTGGAGTTAAGTGACTGAAGAAAAAGAACATTTAGATGTATGTTTCTTCTTCTTGATCTATTATGAGGAGTAGGCTTTAGTAGCATTTACGGTTTTATTAGATTCATGTTTAATGCCTTACACAGAGGTAGATAGAATGATGTTGTGACAAGTAGGATTCTAGTTTCAGAATGCCTAACTCAAAATATAGAAGCTTGACTAGAAATTCCACCATACCTTCAGTCTAGCTTGCTTTGAAACCATATTGCTAATCTTGTCTCTTTGCATTGTCATATAAAGATTAACTTACCTACATGGATACTTAGAATTTTTCAAGCTTTATATTTTGAATCTAAAGATTGAATGCAGCAAGCTCATCAGTGCTCCCTCAGTTCCAGTAACACACCATGGTAGTAAAGTCATGTTCTCGTTGACAAGGGTCAATGACATCTAAGTGACACTAGGGTCCCCAAAACTATACAAAGAAAACATGCTGGTCAGGAGCACAGGGAAGGACAAAAGGAGGGACAATTTGACGGGCATAGAGTACCACTCTTTCAGGATGGAGAAGTTCAAAACATTTGCTGTGAAACCTTGTTCTTGCTACAAACAGTTGTGTTATATATACTAAAATTTTCATTCAGAAGGTAAAACCCAGGGCTAGGGATATAGCTCAGTGGCATAAGGGCCAGCCTGGCAAGTGCAAGGTCCTGAGTTTGATCCCTGGTACTGCCAAAAATAAAAATAAATAAAAAGAAAAAAATAAATAAATTTTAAAAAAGAAGGTAAAACCCATGTTTTTTTTTTTTTTTTTTTTTTTTTTTTTTAAACCAGTATAGACACAATGTCAAAGCTTAGACCTAATCTGTGAGAATTTGTAAAAGCCAGAGAATCAGTTTGTGGATTTTTTTTTTTTGTGCTTTTGTAAAAACAACTTATGGGAAAATAATAAAAGGCTATAATCTCTTCCTTTAAGAAAATTGATCAGAGAATAGTTTTCTTTTTGTTTTATAGATGGGTAAATTGCCGACACATAATACTTACTAATTATTTGCTTTGATAGAACCTCTTTGAAATGCTTTGTGTGTCTTAACTTATTAATTATCTTAATAGCTGGTGATATTATCTTCCATTTGAAAATATGGAAAATTATATCCAGAGAGTGTAAGAAGCTCACTGAAAGTTGCATGTCAAGCTTCCAAAATCTACAGTTAAAATGCATGTTTTTAGGGAATTCACTACCCTGACATTTTTAGTTCTCAAAATACCTTAATTCTAAATTATTTTTTTACTAGAGTTTTAAAAAGTCATATCATAGCTTATTTGATCAAGATATATCATCATAAAGCACAGTCACACTTCACAACAGTTGATGGGAATTTGATATTTTTAGAGTGCTGAAGATGAAACTCAAAAAATAATACTATTTGCCTGGCACTGTGTGATGCAAATACAGGAGAATTAAATCAAGTATGCGATGGGAGGTTTTCAAGCAAACACAGTCACAATTTTTATCTCCATACTTTATCTTTTAGTATAACATGAGCTATAACTCACATTTTGTACAATTCATGCTTTGAAAAATGCCCTATTCAATGTTTTTAATATACTTACAATTATAAGGAAGGGGAAGCATGATTCTAGAACATTTTTTATTACCTCTGAAACTTTAAAACCTGAACATAAAGCAGCCCCTTACTTTCCTGTACTAAATTCATCACAAAGTTAATATAAATTCCACTTTATCTCCACAGACTTTTCTTTTCCACCTTATTAAAAAAAATTTAATGAACAGAGTCAAAACATATGAACTTTTTGCGTGGATTTTCTTGCACTCAGCATAAACTTTGAGGTTCATACAAGGCATGATATGTATCAGCTCTTTATTTACTAAGTTTTCAATATTTTTCCTTAAAAGATTAACAGATAAAATTGGACTTGTTATCACATTCGTCATGGTATTTTGAAATGTGTCTAGTTATCTACACAAACATTGTGGAATGGTTAAATCTAGCTAATTAGCACACGTACTGCCTTGCGGAGTTATAATTTTGATGATAATAGCACTTTGCATTCATTCTGCTAACATTTTCAGGTCGACAGTATATCACTGCTCTGATGACTGCTGTGTTACACACTAGAGCTCTTGAAGTTTTGCCTCCTCTCTAAATGTCATCTTGCACTTTTGGCCAACAGTTTACTATTCCATTGAATAGGCTTGCCAGGATGTATTTGCCCATCCCTCCATTAAAAGACCATTAGGTTGTGTACTCTTTTAGGTGTTTACAGATAATGCCACTGCAAATGCTCTGTGCAACATTTTTTGCATAGCACAGTTTTATTTGTCTTAGGTGAGTAGCAAGGATTCAAAGTAGTGGATTCTATATTAATTCTACTTTTACTTGTGACATGCCAGATCGTCTTCTCAAAGTGGTTGTAGTACTTCCATTGTCACCAAGAACTTGTCATCAGCATCTGATAGCCCTTGCCTATTCAATCCTAGGCATTCTAGAGGCTGTGAAGTAGGGTTTCATTGTATCTCTTGGCACTTGCCTGAAGATGAATGAAGTCTGTCATCTTTTCATGCACTTTATTAGTCTTTTTAAATCTTGCTTAGCGCATATCTCTTTACAATTTACCTCTCACTTTTGATTTTTTTAATCTTATACTTTCCAAACATTTTCCTTGAACTACAGAAGTGTACATTTTGGTGAAGTTTTGTATAACTATTTTATTTTTTATGCTGAGGCTGTCATCATCATAGTCAAGAATCCTTTGCCTTTACTAAGGTCATAAAAATCTATCACTATACTTATCCTCTAATAATTTTAGAAAATCTGTCTTATTTAATTCTCATTTGGTGTTAAATTTTTATGGTGTTAAGCAACAGTTCAGCTCATTTGATTATAAGGGTTCCATTGTTTCAGCACCTTTTGCTCTGGATACTTTTATTGAAAATCAGTTCCCAAAATATCTGGTGCTGTATTCTCTTGTATAGAAGTTTAACTCTATGCTTTTATATGTCTCTTGCGACAACACCTAATTTCTCCATTATCCCTGTTATTATTTATTTTTTCCTTTGGTATGGAGAATGACATTCAGAACTTCATATTTGGCAGGCTACACTGCATCACTGTGCTACATGTCCTGGATCACTCCTTTTAGCATAATTTCATGACACAGAGGAAAAAAGCTTTTTAATTGAACATAAATTTCCATGTATGTGCCATTAATTTAGGTATTCCTTCATATCACAGATAATATGAAAAACGTTTGAAAGCAGTTTGTGTAAATACAAAAATTGTGCAACTGTGTCTGATTTTCTGGAATAATCACTTATAATGCATCTTTCTACCATTCTTTAAGATTTTTATAATGTAATTATTCTTTGTAAAATTATTATTTTAAATTATGGCAATAGCTGGTTAATACTGACTGAAATTCATATCTGATTCTGAAAATATTGTGGCTCATAATAAATTTTGAAATCCACATTTTCTCGTGGTATTATAATATATTTATTGCAGACAATTTTCCACCTGTGTAGACATTTTTGTACTTGATTTTCTTTTACAGAAAATGTATTCCTTTAGATATTTTTTCAAATGTCTTTTAAATATTTAATTAATTATGTCAGTTACCATTCCCTGTAACACATAATTTTCATTTTTGACTCCCCAAACACCAAAATCTAATCACAAACATAAAACAAATAATATAAAAGTAAATATACTCTTCCTTTAGAACTCCCTACCACAGGATCACATTCTGGGGTCTATCATGTGGGAGCCTTTAGGGTGGCACTAGTTTCTTTTTCGATTTTGTAGTAATAAAAATTTCTGCTCTAGTATTGAGTTTTTCATCTTCTACTATATCAAATTATCTATCATTGATACCCAATGGGCAATTAATTACTTTCCAGTGTTTTAAAATAAATCATTCAAAATGTATTTTAAGTCTTAATGAAATAGGTTATCATTTTTAACACTAAGCAAATTTGCTTCACCTTGGAGAGTTATGTAGTTAAGTACCCTGCAAAATGAGTAAATCTGAAACACAGAGCAGTTATTGAAAGCTTAGGTCTTACCAGTTAATGTTGTAGTTAACTAAATGGTAGCATATTCAAAATAGGGTAGCTGCATAGCTCCATTCTCTTAATTCAACGAATAGAAAGATTTGTTCTAATAATGTTTGTAGAATGATTATTATTATTTTTTTTTTTTAGAACCAGGGATTGAACTCAGACCCCAGCACTTGCCAGATAAGTGCTTATTCTACTGAGCCATCTATCTGGCCCCTTTTAATAGTGTTTGTAAACAGGATATCATGTCTGCATCTTGTACAATGAATAGCCACTAAGACAACAATATGCAATATATTAATTATTGAAACTGACCTACTAATTTGATTTGAAGTGGCCTCATTGTTATTTCTTTCTCAATAAAATTATGGAAAAATAATGAAATAGTAGCAATTTCCAGGTGAAGAATTTGGGTGCAAAATATTTTGAGGTATTATTAAATGCTACAGTCCTGAAAAGATGAGTAATCAGGATTTCGGCACAAATTTCTGTCTGTCTTTTTAGGTTGAGGTCATATATATTTTATTGTTTTCTTGCCATTGAATTATGTAATTTATAATTCTATCTGCATACATATAACTGGAAATGAAAAGACAAATAAAAAAATAAAGATAAATAAATTTAAGTGTAGATCTGAAGCAGTACGATGATCAGTTGCTTTTATGTATTACTGATGACCTTTAAAATAATAATAAATCATTTTGCCTGTGTTTGGTTGTTTTCAGAATGTGCATATACCCTAAAATCAAATGGTATGGTACAAAATTCAAATTAATGTCAATATTAATCCACAGAAGTAATTTTTAAGTGAGCATCACATGGGTTCCTATATTTTTTAGTTTATATCTAATTTCTACAGGATTGGAAGTTATAATGAATCCTCAATAAATATAAGGGAGGAAGGTATACTCCTTATGGTAAGAAATCATAATTTGTGGTATATTGGCTTGATTTCATGTTTTTTAGTATTAAAATTCACTCATAATTTGTTGCATTAATAATTCAAAAACCTCAGGAAGAAAACAGCAAATAATTACAGTAACACATTTATCTCAACTGGTAGACATATTAAATTACAATCAATTTAAATTTTTATTGCACTTTCTATCTCTAGTTATATATCTTAATTTTCATGTGAATTTGAAAGCCTTAGTTAGACACTCACATAAACTAACATAATAATAATTGTGTAGCTCATTACTGCTAGTCTTGCTATTACTGATGTGTACCAAATAAATTATGTAACAAATATTTTCTATTTCCTGGAGTCATAATATCAATTTGTTATACTGATATTTTTGTTTAATTAGCAAAACTTTTCAAAAAGTAATTTTTTTTAAGTTTTAAGAAAAACATTGTAATAATTGTGAAACCTGATGTTTGCAATATAATATATTTTAACACAATATAAAAATGTATCTAAATCATATTTCTAATACATAAAGCTATTTAGATGGATATCTTTATACTGATTTATTTTAAATCATGATTTCTAATTCACTTAGTGGTACATATACACCGAGCTACTTTAATTACATACTTTCCCACACAAAATGAACAGATATTTATTTATACAATTTTTTTACATTTATGGAAATTATTCTTTTATACAAATTGATGAAAAATATTCTTTGACATGTGAAAGTATCTACAGTTGACTAAATACTAATCTTTCCAAATTGACAAGTCAAAATTATTAATTTAGTTATTATCACAATTGGTATTAATTCTTACTATAACACTCATAAGTGAACCCTTCATGAGGTGATTATGAGGACAAAAAATTAAAAGCTTGAGATCAGTACTCTTATGAAAGAAATTCAAAAATAGCTAGTAGATTCTTCAGTGAAAACTCTTCTGTGAACCAAGGAGCGGGCATTCGTTGGGCATTTATTCTGCAGTAAGTTGGGCTTTACATACTCTGAAACCATGAATAGGAATAGTTCTACTATCTGGCATCTCTCAGTATATGGCATTTTATTATGGCATCCCGAGTGGACAAGCACAGTTTCTAACATAGCCAAGAAAATGCCAGTAGAGTAGTGACAATATTTTTCAAATGTATCCATATGTATTAAGATTATAATAATGTGCAAGAGTAAGTACCTTATAATTATGTTTAAATGAAGCATTTGTTAGTTTTGAAAGTTTTATAAGCAGAAAAATGTGACAGACATGCCCCATCATTCCTGGACTTGGATCAAACCTCAGCCCCTGAGCTCTCCTAAGCAGGTGCTTAGTCCACTGAGCTATTCACTGGCCCTCCTAACTTGCATTCAATATAAATATTCATAAATTATTATTAGTAGTATTTTGTAGAACCAGGGATTAGACTAGGGCTCTTGTGCTTGCCAGGGAAGAGCTTATACACTGAGCCATCTCTCTGGCCCCCTAAATATTCATTAATTATTGACTTGAGAAATCTGAGTATTAGAACAAAAAATTGTCTCAGTTCAGTTGGAGAGCAGCACACGTAAATTATGTAGACATAGTAGAATATATGTGATCTAATCCTAAGCAGAGTTTGTTTAATTATTCATTTATTCAATTTATTTCTCTTTACATATATTTTTGAAATCATTCACAGATAGTCAGTGATACAGTTAGCAGCACGCTTTAAAACTGATTAGAAGATCCAGAGGCAAGCTGTGAAATAACAAAACCTAAAAATGTTTACCCAGATTAATGAGACCTGGTAACTCTGCAAAGTGTAAGAACTTGCTCTTCATCCCAAGTGTATCTTGAAATATATTGAACTCAGTTACTTTTACTTTTCTCTGCTGCCATAAGACTTATCCTTCGTAATACAGAGAGATATTGAGCTATTTGATTTCATTGTTTTATGCCAATTGATCAGTGTAATTTAGATAGGTTTAGCAAAACATTTCAAATAAGTCGCAAAGGAGATGGCTCAGTGGAATAAGCGCTTCCTTGGCAAGCACAAGGGCCTGAGTTCAATCCTCGGTTCTGCCAAAAACAAAACAAAACATACCTTTCAAATATTCAGTATCTGCCCTAAAAAAGTCTACCTTTACATCTTTAATCTAGATATAATTCCATTGAACTAAATTTAACATGAAACATGCTTGTTTGTGAGTGTTAAAAATTATTTCATATCTAATAATAAAAATTACACTTGTATCAGGTATAATCAAAATAATTATTTATGAATTTTCTTTCTTATAGCTAATCTTTTAAAATTCAAGTTTATAGTTATTCACTTGATTATCTCTTACAGAATATAAATTACTCAGCTCAAAGCAATGAGGTGAGGCTTGAGGGTGATTGTCAACCTGACTGCCTTTGGGGTCACCAAGCGCATTCGTAAAGTACATATCTGAGTGCACCGAGCGCTGGGTAGTGGCGGGGCCATGGGGTGCACACCTGGGCCCTGAGCCCTACTTAGCTGGTGCGTTTTCTTCCTCTCCTTCCCAGACCCTATGGGCTACGTGGCTTCCCTCGGCCACTCCTTTCTTCGATGAAGTTCCTGAAGCCAGTGGACCACAAACAAAAAGGCCTGGGATGGCAAGTCAAATAAACTGCTTCCTCTTTTAAACTGTGGGTGTTAGGCGGGGGAGAGTTTGGCGGTCTAAGCACCTGCCTCGCAGGCTCAAGGACCCACGTTTGGTCCTGGGTATCGCATGCTGTGCTCGTCACTGAAACTAGGTGTGGTGGTGCACACCTGTAGTCCCAGCGCTGCGGAGGCTGAAACAGGAGGATCGCTACGAGGCTGAGCTGTGTAGTGGGACCCTGTACTAAATGAATACATAAACAATATTTCTTTCTTTAAATAAATAAACTGCGGATGTCAGCTGTTTGATCCTAGCAACAAAAGTCTACCTCATGCAATGACCAAATGCTTTATAGAATTAGAAAATTTTGTTTCCAATTCTCTGCAATAATGAAAATGCTTAATTTAAAGTTAACAGTTGCCCACCCAATAGGTGGTGATGGATCTGCATTAGATGAAAAGAGCCCAGATGGGTTTTTCCTTCTTTGCGTTCAGCTTGGGCAGCTAACTGCTGTGGAACATTTGACAACAACGTATGTTTAGTGGGTTGGAGGACGCTTACTTGTCTGTTCCCAATAGGTGTAAGACAGCTGCCTGTCTGCTTTGAGAATTTGGTTGTGTTTATAGCCAATTCTTCGCTTGTTTGAACTTAGTAGGTTTGTAGACCATTCATCCCAGGGAATTTCTCAGTCACCATACCTATAAATTAGTGATTCAGTGGAAATTTGGTGTTGACATTTGCCAGATATTGAGAAAAAATATGAATGACTTGTTAGAGTTTCAAATTTTATGAATAGTTGGACAATCAGTGTCCAAGACTTGAAAACAAAGATTAGTGAAATTGTGTATCATTTCTAACTTTTTATTAATTTTATTCTCTTTAAAAATAAGAAGGTATACATGATTTAAGAAAGAAAAAAGAAAGGGTAAAACAAATACACACACATATATATATATATATATATATATATATATATATATATATATATATATGGAGAGAGAGAGAGAGAGAGAGAGAATATTATTGTATGTCTGATTTCTCCTGGTCGGTTGAAAGGAGGGAGAAGCTAATACTTAATACATTTTCTCTCCTTTTTGATTTTTATAATTTTTTGACCAATCTTAGAGGCTTACATCTGGCAATCTGAACAACTAATTTGAAGACAACAATATGCAATTTAACAACCAATGTTGAATTCTTACCCTTTGGTTTAGTGAAATTCTGTATTGTTTCTAATATTTTTTGCATTCTCTTTAAAAATAAGAAAACTTTAAATTGTGAAAATATCCCATTTAAATTATTATTATTATTAATTTTTTTGCACTACCAGGTATTTAACTCAGGATCTTGCACTTTCCAGGCAAGTGCTTATTCTACTGAGCTATCTCCCTGGCACATAATGTACTTTTCTTTTCTTTTCTTTCTTTTTTTTTTTTTTTTTTTTTTTTTGTAGTACCAGGGATTGAACTCAGGCCTCTGTGCTTGCTAGGCAGGCACTTATTCTACTGAGCTATCTCCCTGGCCCCATTTAAATTACATTAAAAATGCATTCCCAAAAAACATTGCATTGCATTAATATTTTTCTCTTATACTACATTTTACTGAGGAAATCATGGCTATCATGTCTGTATAATGAAAAGTGACATGGTTTAGTATGTCTCTTCATAAAACAGCATTCAACTGTCAATTTGGTAGCTTTCAATAAAAAATAAGCTTACTTATAACAAAGACATAAAAGCATACATAAGAATTAGTTATTTTTTTACCTAGATGCAACACAGTAATGGATAAAATACTAAATGCAGATCAAAGTACAGTTAGAGCCATGGCTATTACTTATGAAAAAGTCAAAGATTAAGAAGATATGATTCTGACATCAAGAAAGTAAGAGAAGATGCAGCAAATAAGATATTGATATTGTTATAAAACTGATGTTCCAATATATATCATCCTGGTTTTGTTTTTATGTCACTTAAAATGTAAGTGAAAATAATAAGACATTTTTAAGTTTGACATACACTATGTCATATATTATCACTGTTAGGGCTACAGACAGGCGAAATCAATAAGAGCAGTTTGTGAGAATTGCTGAACTATATGGATTTTATAATGAGTATATTACATATTTATTATGTTAAAATTTGATGCCGTATATATTATACACCTATAAAGTTCAGAATAAATTTATGTGCATGTATACAAGCTAATTTGTTTTTCTAGAGAACATGATAAAACAAACTAGCACATCATTATGCACACACAGTTATTTGATGAATATTTCTTCATATACTCTTAGGAGTCCAGTTTTCACTACTCATACCTAAGATTAAGAAAAACAGTTATCTGAACATGACCAATTATTGGGTTAGCTGAAACTGTACATGACTTCTTTGTGCCAAATGATTTTGAGTATAGATAGATACTGAGAGTATTCTCCCATACTATTATTTTTAAAGCTCTGAAGATGTATGTCTCTAAAGCTTATGAAATTTTTATAATGTAGAAGTCAGACCAACTATTCTATTCAATAGAAACTGAATATTTCAAGCAATTTGGAGAAAGTCATTATTGGACACGTCTAATATAAAGCATTATTATTGCATGTATTACAAATAATTCAGCTCAATCAGAGGTCAAATAAGGTATTTTCTGCTAATGGAGTAATATTTCAGTATCATAACCAGTGACATATTTTTAATCACTAAAGAAAATTTCAACTACATGCGATGGAGGTGTAAAGACAGAAATAGCCAAGCCTTAAGTTCTTGGAGAATTGAGAATATTAAAATTTTTCAATAGATGACACTAACACATCTTATGATTTTTAATATCACTGCATGAGCTGTTAGGCAGTTTCCTCTCTATGAATCACCTCCTAAATACTTCTGTACTATACGCACTAGTGTCTACACACGCTACCCTAACACTAATGGTTTTCTTTCTTTCTTCTCTTATTGAAGAAGGTTCACCTGTATTTGATTTTTAATATGGCATCTGGTTTTATTTTAAAGGAAAATAATGAAATGCAAAATATCTTTTAGAAAATGCATTTGCTTAATGTGTGTAAAACTGCTGTGACATAAGCTGTGGCGATGCATTTAAACTTCTTGTCTTCCAAGGGTGCTAGAGGACAAATTTATGGATAATTGCAAGTCCTTTGGATCCAAAGCCAGTCTAATGACTAGAATTCGGAAAGAAAAAGTGTTGAATTACACATCCGAGCTGGAATTGGCCTCCTAGGCTTTTTAGCCTATCTTTCTGAAAGCAGGGGAACCAATTTAATCAAACAGTGCTAAGAGAGTGACAGATGAAAAGCACATCAATCCCAGGAGGCCTGGCAGGGCTTGAAAGACAAAATCTATCACAATGAATTAAAAGCCCAATGTGAAAGAGAAACCGACAGAAAGACTTGATTTACATGTCCGCTCTATCAGAGCAAGGATAAAGACTGCAGGACGCGTCTGCCGACCAGCTGTGGAAGAAGGGGACCAGAGCAACTGAGGCTGGTGCAGACAGCCCACCTCCTGCCTTTAGCCATTAGTTTAAGCCTTTAAACTTTTGGGTGATTTGCAAAAGAGCTTAAATATTTAGACTGCAGGACCACTTGCAAAATATTTAGCATAAAGGAAAACTTACACGCAGCACTGTAAAAGTTTGCAATTTTGGGGGTTTCTGGGTAATTTTTAAATTTCTTTAAATAATTCTTTTAAAATAAGTCACTATAGTGTACATATTAGATAAGGGCATATATTTATATGTCCAAATATTAGTAAAGGATCACCAGCCATAAGAAAAATATCTTATTTTAGTTAATTGGCATGCACAAAAGGTACAAAAAATTGTATAGATAATTTTTTGCTTTCCCAGTAAAGTGTTTTATAAATTCCAGCTCAAGTCAGGAAATTTATTTTGTTTTTCTTCCATGATCTGTCTCATCATCTTTCATTGACAGTACATCACATTCCTTGTGTGGAGTTAGTGCCTGTGCGTAGTGCATCTTAATTCTTTTTGTATGCCGTTTTCATCTCCTTTTTTTCTGTCTCCCTCCATGTCTTCCTTCCCATTTGCAAATTATTTGTCTCTCTACTTTTTTAAAAAAAAACTTCTTATTTATTTGTTTATTTATTTATTTATTTATTTATTTGATACATGGTCTAGCTATGCAGCTTGGATTTGTAGTAATCCTCCTGTCTCAACCTCCCCGGGGTGTGGATTACAAGTGTATGCCAACATAGCCAATTTTGGTACGTTGCAAGCCCAAAGATCTGGAGCCAGCACAGCATGAAGTACTGGGAATCAAACGCAGGTCCTTGGTGCTTGCCAAATAAGCACTTAGATTGCCAAGCTGTCTCCCCAGGCCCCTCTCCCCCTGCTTTCTATTAGCCATCTTTAACTTTGCCATCTATTGATATGTTGTTTTTGCTCACATAAGAAAAACCATACACTATTAAGTTTATTTAACTTTATATTATGGTTTATTTAACTTTATATTATACTCTCAAGGCGAATCCATTTTTCTATAATTGACTCACATTTATCTCTCCGGGAAGACATAACACCGTCTTCATGCATCATCTGGTGCAGGAGGCTCACCCGCTGCTAGGTCTGGTCATTCTACCTGCGCTGCTGTGAATGTGGGTATGCATATGCTGCTGGAACTTGTTTCCCTAAAATCTTTCAAAAAGACATCTAGGAGGGGAAAAACTAAGTAAGATGAAGTTGCCAGGTTGAGGATTTTGAGGAATTTCCATACTGCTTTTCATATTAGTTGCCTTAGTTTACACTCTCACCAACAATATAGAAATTTTCCCTTTATTCTCACTGTTAAGACAGCATTTGATATCATTTGCTTTAGAGATGGTGGCTGTTCTTTCTGGGTAAGATATAATCTCATGCTACTTTAATCTGCACTTCTCTAATGACCAACAGTGCTGCCCATTTTTTCTTGTGTTTATGAGCTATTTGTACTTCTGTGAAATGTCTTTCACTTGCCCATTTTCTGATTAGGTGTTTTATTGTGGGTTAGGGTCTAATTCTGTTAAGTTTTGTATATATTCTAGATATGAGTCTTATGTCTGAGGAATGCCTGTTAAATGTTACCCCATTTTGCCAGCAGTCTCTTTGCCCTTGCTTTTTCCTTTTTCTGTGCAGAACCTTGCCAGTTTGAAATCATCCCATTTCTTGATTTATTCTGCTATCTCCTATGCAAATAGGGTTCTGTTAGAGAAGTCCGAAGTCCATTATTCCAATGGTTTTACCTATTTTCTCTTGAATCGGGCTATCTCAGTTTTAATGTTTAGTGTTTGATCCATTTTAATTTTAGTTTAAGACATGGTGAGAGAAAACAGTCTGGATTCAATCTCCCTCCTTACCTAGCGTTTTTCCCTCTTCCAGTGTATGTTTATGGACCATTGGTCAAAGGTCAAATCATGGAATTCCTGCTTTGCGTTATTCCTGCATCCTCTATTCTGTGCCATTTTTCTTCATATCTGGTTTTATGTAAGTTCCAGTCTGTTTTTTATCATTGTGGCTTTGTAATGCAACACCAAGTCTGAAATTATGATACCTTCCGCTCTCCTCTTGTTGCCAAGAATCACTTTTGCTGTTCTTGGTCTCTTCTGGTGTCATATGCATTTAAGGATTCTTATTTTTATTTCTTGACTCAATATTCTTATATTTGTACCTTCAGTATATGTCTCAGAGCTAGGCCATGTATGTGGCATTTATTCTCTTTTATACTGTTATGATAGATATAAAGGGAAAAGAGATATAATAATTGAGCTCCGAACTAAAATACCTTAAATAAAAAGATTGTTCTATTGATAACATTAGAGGCACATAGTGTATAATTTTTTTTTTTTGCAAGCACCTGTCCATTTTTCCATGATTCTTATGTCTTTTATATGTACTCTAACTTAGTAAAGTGAAGAATACTTTGTATCAAGGTGTGAATGGGAAGTGGAGTTATTATTCTACACATAATGTGATACCAGACTAGCATGGAAGATCTTTTGAAATATGTATTTCTAGAATTTCACAGGTGGTCACAAAGTTAAACTTGAATATACTGACAGTGCATTCTTTGATGATTTGTCAAAGAAAGGAAGAAAAAGTTATCTTTTAAAAATTACTTACAGGTCTGAGTACTTGTCTCTTTGCCACTTTATTATCATAAAGAACAAATGACTAAAATCTATTATAGAGCAAACATCTGCAAAATGGTTTTCTGTTACACAAGTTATGCAGAAATATTGGCAAAATGCTTTAAATTCCAAAGACAATTGCTAATTATTTCCTATAAAATTGATGTAGTTTTAATTTTGCTTAATTACACAGTCAAAGTCCATTACTTGTTTCGCTGACATTGTCAGATACAAAAGTTACATTTCTTGTTATATAGGTCTTTCTGTACCTTGGTCTTAACCATCCAGCAGAAAAGTATAAAAAAGAGGTATAAAAGGTGAAGCCATATTAATATGCTGAGCTGTAAAAGGCTAAAGTCAACAACTTCTGACTTTGCAAGTCCTGCAGGTAACCAACCACTGTTATGGACTACTGGAATATATTGGAAGATTTTTGAATTCACACACCTACAATATTTAAATGACAATAAGATAGCCATCTTTGACAAAACTAAACAAAAAAAAGGGATACAAATGAATCATTTTGTATCTGTATATTCAAAATATTTAGGACAGATATATAGCAATTTTCTCTTAATTCAATGAATAGAAAGATCATACTAGTAGTGTTTGTGAACAGGATATCGTGTCTACATCTTGTACTATGAATAACCACTAAGAAGAAAACAATATGCAGTGTATTAATTATTGAAACTATCCTACTACCAATGAAAAAAATATCAGGCTGTGATCAAATTTAGCTTAGAAACCAAAAATTACTTTTGAAAAGAAAATCATTAAATTGTATAATGTAAAGAAGAATCTCTTTGACTTCTTGAAAAGAGGATATTAAAGATATGTTGTTAGGGAATAAAATGCTAAAATAAGGGCCAGGAAAATTTTCTTCAATATTTAAAATATTTAGATATACCTTATAAATAAAACAGTTCAAAGAAGTATCCTTAGCACATATTTCCTACTTTATAGCTTTCAAACACTTGAAACATTCATATTTGAAATTTCATTTTAGAAATTATTAAATATTCTTTTTAAAACTTTCCTAAGTACATATTTGTGGAATATAATGATTACATTGCTTGTAGGGAATTGGTTCATCTACAAAGTCCCTCTTAAATTCAGCTTCCTTTTACTGTGTTAGCATTAGATACAATTGTTTCAAATACCTTATAAAGTTAAGTATTATGTATATAGAAATTAAAATTAGAGTAATTAGTAAAAAAACTATGGAACATGTAAGACAACTCTACTATGTTAAGATGCCCTTTTACATACATTGTCCACACTGGACCACAATAACACTTTTCTCTTTTTTTTCTCTCCAAAGATATTAGAGGAATGGCATAGTTTATATAATATTTAATCTCTAAATGGTATTTATTTATTCATTTTGTATTAATACAGGGTCTCCTGGGTCTCACTATACAGATGGACTAGGAGCGATCCTCCTGTTTTTCAGCCTCCCAAGTGCTGGGATTACAGGTGCGGGGCACAACGCCTAGTCTCAGTAGCCATCTCAGAGCACCCCGGGGAGGGCTGGCATGGCAGGCTGGGGATCAAACCCTGGTCCCTACATCTGCCTAAGTAGGCACTTTAATCCACTGAGCCATCTGGCCAGCCCTCTAAACAGTTTTAAGGAAGAATTTTTGATAAAATAAAGAGATCCGATGATCTATAAAGTAAAAAGCAATATGTATTTTATATCTACTGACAAATTCATCGAGATGATGTATTCAAAACTGTCATGCTTCTAGGTGTGCACTTGCTGTTTTCTTGATATTTGACAGAGTTTGCAGAATGACTGAATTACAGCAGTTTAATCAATTAGTTCAGTCATTCGACTGCCGTTAGCTGCTTTCGCGTCTTCATGTCAGTGTGGATCTCAAAGAAAACTCACATTCTGTGACTATTTTTCAATTCCATTGATAATCAAAAAAGCAACATGAAGTGGCCAACTATCACAGAATTTTATAAAGGACAAATTACTAGGAAAGGCTTGTATCAATAAAAGAAAAACCTGTTATAAAATGAATTGAGACACAGGGATTTTTAAAATATTTTTCCTAGATCTCAGTTAATGATGTTAGAAAAACTGTTAATGCTAAACTGAAACTATTAAACACAAAAATAGAGATCAAGGACAATTATACTTAAAATCATAAAAAATAAGCACATTTTCTAAGCCAGGGTAATGGTCACAGTCCCAAGAATACTTATTACTCTTATTTTAAACCTCATTTAAGATTCTGTCTACTATACTGAAATTAAAGTCCTGTGTCCAGAGATAAATATACTCAGTAAACATTTAAAGGTTGGCAAAACAAACAAATAAAAAGTTCTTGCTTTTCCTCTTTGGAGAAATTACAGAAATTTCCAAAGATGCTCTGTCTTGGATAAATCCAAAAGAAAAGGTTCACTGTGAATTCTGGATATCATTTTCCAATACCTGAAGGTAGCGAACATAGCCTAGCAGCAATGCATCAAGCTATTCAGAATTCTTTATCTTCATTCAGTTACTATATGCTATTTCTTGGGCCGTTTGATAAGAAAATTGTAATCCTCATCCGACTGGTCTTTCAGCCATACCTGTGCCTTGTTCAGTGAAGTTACCATGTTCAACATCATTTCCCATACATATATGAATTTCAGAGTATTTCTGGATAAAAATATTATTTAGAATGTTTTAAGTTATAATTTATAACATTTTAAGAATTTATATTTCTTTTTTTTTTTTTCTGGCGGAACTGGGGATTGAACTCAGGTCTTTGCATTTGCCAGGGAAGCACTTATTCCATTGAGCCATCTCCCCGGCCCCAAGAATTTATATTTCTATATGAGCAGTGGAGGATACAATCCTCAAAGAGTATCAATAAAGAGGAGAAAACCATTCTACTTCATTGGGCTGCCAAAAGTCTTGAAATAATACATATGCATAGTATATGTGCACTATATATAATATACACTATATGTATACTTTATTATATATAATATATATAATATACATATATCTACATCTGTACTATATATAATATGCTATATATATATATATATATATATATGTACATCTTTACTATATGTATAATATAATAAGGGTAAAATAAACAAATATTTTAAAGCTATCTATAGGCCCAAATGTCCTATTTTCTTATTTATAAATGGAAAGTGACACGAAAATAAACCACTGCTTAAAATGTTCAAGAGCGAGTTCAAAGCCAGCCTGAAGCACATAGAGAAACTGTCTCAAAAGGATAGAAAACAAAACAAGATGTCCAAAGTAGTGGAGGACAAGTAAAGCCAAGTGTAAGTGGATGAGATCAGCAGCTAAACATGGGACAACAAGAGCACTAATCTTGTTTTTTCATCCAGCAGATAGACTGAAAATAGGGTCCTTAACGTGCAGAGAAAAAGTCAGTGGGGCACTGCAGTTTTTACATAAGAAAACTAAAAAGTCTCAAGAGAAACTGTCATATCTACATAACAGTTTTACATATGAATTCACTTTCTTAATTAGCTATATTTGAGAAACTATTCAAAGTAGATCATAATGATTTGAGAGCTTCCGTAGCACATTTCACTGACATGGAAAGTGACAGTAATGAAGTTTATGTGGTTCTGGACTGATATCAGAGGACTAAGAAGGAAGCAGGGATTAATGCCAAACTGAAATGAAATTTCAGTCCAGGCCTACGCTAATTCCCTTGCTGTTCTGGGTCTAAGCTCCTGATGGTTGTTCTTGATCAGTGGGAGCCTTCCCATAGGCTCAATAAAGAAGAGGGATTGAATAAGAGCTCTTGGTTGCTAAAGTCCCCATTAGCTGGGACACTGAGGATTGGAGGGACATGATGATCAATATGGGGTGATATAACAGAATCTATGTTTTTTCACATATCTTTAGAAGTCTTACCAGTGGTTACCAAAGTCTTCATTGTGGCAGTATTACAGCATCATTTCCTGCTGCTGGATCTTACTTTCTTAGGTTTTACATAGTGGTTGATACCAAGAGCACTTCCTAGTAAATACCATGCAGGCAAATTGGCAATTCTTGCCAGAGTGAACTTTCTGTCTGAGTCAAATTTTAGTGGACACTGCCAGTGTCCCACCCAATTTGTTCTCTCATAAATCTGCAATTCCTGGTCTGTAGACTGACACTTTCTAGGTTCTGGTGTGGGGGGAATTCATGAATGGTAGAGATGGAACTTGATATGTGGAGTTGTGGCCTTGAGATGTGGATTCCAAAGATAATCATTTGTTCCCATTATTTGTGATTATCACGACTATCATTTGTCACTGAAATATTATCTTATAAATTTCATACAGATAAAAAACTATAAAAATTTAATTTCAAAAGCTGCCCCAGATGACCAGTGTATTGATACACATTGCAATCATTATTCAAAGGCAAGAGTCATAAGAGGAAAACAATTTTCAATTCAAGTTATTAAAATAAGGGGATTCAAAATATGTCATGTCAGGTAAACATGAGAAATTCCTTAGGAAAGTAATAAGAAATAGCATACAGGAAATAACATGCTCTCAAACTTTGGGGGTAAAACTTAAAACTCTACAACTTAGAAAGTAGCTTGAAGTCGATAAAATGGAAATATCCAGTCTTAAATATCCAGTCTTATAGATATGTGAATCTGTAGAGGTAATAAATTATCTGGCATTGATAATTCACATTACACATCATAAATTATGTATTTCCATGATTTCAGAAGATCAAGCAAAAAGTTAATAGCTCTGACTTATATATAAAAAGTACCTTAACAAAATGAGACCAGAAACCTGTTGTGCAAATGCCCACAACATGAGCCTACATACAAAGGAAATGGTCAATATGCATGGCAAGCAAGGGGGAAAACATATGGTTAATGGTTTTCTTTTCTTAGATACTGGCCCTGTAATAGATCGAGGATTATTGATCAGCCCATTTGTTTTTCTTTTCCCTATTCTCTCTTTATCCAGAGTGCTTGAATATAAAAGTTGCAATGGATAGCTCTTAAGTAGCATGTTATAACTCACATAAAGGAAGGTAGTATCAAATGATGTATGCCCAAAAGTCTCTCTTCATATCATCTGAACACATTAAATTTAACACTCAGTGGAGTCTATCTCTTTTAAATAGAAATCAGAATCAAAAATGGTTACAACTCCAAACTCCAGAGAAATATTGCATCCATTGGGGAAATATAATGAGTGCTGAAGAATTCAACCCTAATTAAAAGCCAAGACAGATTTCTGGTTTGCAGTATACAGCAGATAAAAAGCACGGAAGTTGGTGCTTTAGTCTTTCCAAAAATAAAAGGATATACAAAGTGAACTCAACAATTCTTTGTAGTTCTATTGGAGAACTGAGGTTGCTTGTTAACTTGCTGCAGTAAAAACTGGCAAGATAGGTGATTAAAGAATCACAGACACTTGCAAACTGAAGAAGCTGCACCTGGAGTCTCAGACAAGTAGGATTTAAGATAATTGTTTCCTGGGGCCCACATGTGGATTACATTAAGAGATAAAACCTCCAAGGGGTCCCATCTCAGCCTTCCATTAAACCCCTCCTACATTCTCAGGGCAAAACTAGGAGAAAACATCTATAATTCTGGTACAGGAAGCAGAAAATGGTTGTTTAAAACAGACAGATACCACATGCTATTCCTTAGCAAAGAGGAAATATAGAAGTAAGATTGTTTTATTAGAACCTTTCCTACCTAGGATCAGGGAAATACCAATTTCCTTCATTTTTTAGCCTTTCTTTTTCCATGTAAGTGAGTGGATTGGGACAGGAAATCGGAGTTATCCATAAAGGTCTCCGTGTATGGACACAAAGCCATTGAAAGGCTGAAACTTAGTTATGGAATTGGCTGTCCCTGCATCACTCCACTGCACTAATACAGGTGCTTTATAACAATAAGGAAAATTCCAGAAGGAACTAAATGGCTGAAGCACTACTAAAAACATCTCTAGGGAAATAAGAAGCAAAAGAAAATACAAAAGTAAGTACTCTGTATGAAAATTTGATTCTGTGACACAAACAGCCAGAGCACGGTGAACCTGTTCACTAACTCTTAGCCTTAATTACTCAATGAGGTCATTATTAGCATTGTATCAGAAACAAGCATGTGTAGGAAGCAAAATTAAATTATAGATTAAAAGCTTTCATAAGCAGTGATACAGAATTTCATATAAAATTTATGTAATGCTTGTTCTACTTTCTGTTGCTGCGCTTTTGTTTTCGAGCCTTTAATTTTTTTTTTTTTTTCTCTTATGGGCTACACATTTATTCTCTTTTAAACTGAGTCATGCATTGGTTTCAGAATGAAGAGTTTTCTAAAGATTCTCATACTGAGGGTTTGATCCTCAGAGGAGCGGTGTTCAGAGGTGGGACCTCTGCTACACATAGGGCAATGTTCCTTAACCCCTGGTGAGGTCATTGCTGAACATCCCAGGCTAAGCATGTGAGCAGCTTATCTAGTGCCTAGTCTCTTTCTTTCTGATATTTTCCCTCTCACTGTGGTCCTGCCTGCCTCAAGTGGAGCAGCTTTTCCGCATTATATCCTCCACCACCACGATGGTTCTGCCTTGGACCGAGCCAATGAGATAGGGAGACTTCTGAAGCTGTGGCCAAAGCATCTGTTGGGCTACATATCTTTGTCACAGCAAAGAATGTTAACTAGCTCAGATAAATTGTAAAACTGATTACAGTTCCCTTAAATTCTTACTCTGATGTCTTCAGATCAGTTTTCTATCACATTGCAGTTCTGAAAACTTACTTTTTAAAATTTTGTTTCTTTGTGTTGTAGTATTTCTTGCAGCTTTTTGTTGGAAACTGGACATGGTATACCAGGTAAAAGAAAGAGAGAAATCCTTTAGCATAAGGTTTTATGTTCATCTTGCTAGGAGACGGGTAATTCTTACTGCTTGCTGTAATGACATGTGTTGGAGGGCAATTTTTTTCTCTCATACTCTTGTTTGTGCAGTTGTCTTCATTTTATCTGGAAAATACTTAAGGGAGCTTCCCAGGCCCCTGCCCCTAATTTTTTAAGTCTCAAAATTGACAGAAACATAATGTATAAAATATCTGGGAATTTTTTCAGTTACAGTTTTAGTTTCATACCTCTCTGTCCCCAGTTTTTAGAATATACTTTTCCCACTTACTTCATTCTGTACATGGATGCGACATTTAATTCAGACAGTTCTTGTCATTGTTGTGTTGATCTGACTGAGGATTTCAGCTCTGTGCACCTTGGGCCAGAAACTGTGAGTCACATCATATCTTTACTGAGGTTCAGAAAAAGTCAGCGCAGTAAAGGTATAATCAAATGACTTAGAATTTTCTATTTTAGGAAATACCATTCACTTTAAAAAGATTCTTAGAAAAGTAAAGAGAATCACACAACATAAACCCCTTACACACTCCTAAGACATTATCCCCTATCCAAATTAAATGCAATTTAAGAACAATGGCATATACAGAGTGAAAGAAAATGTACATATTTTAAGATTAAAAAATAAACCCCAGCAACTTGCAAAAACTTATAATTATAATGATATATCATTTTTAAGAGCAATTCTAGGTGTGAGATGATAGTGAAATAATAGTGCAAAGGTGTTCCTGGATGTAAGTTAATAAATATAAATTTAATACCAGCTAAAATGTTTTAATGCCAGGAAAAGATAAACACATCCTCAGGCAACCATACGTGTTTTATCGTAGATGAACCTCTCTGGAAACACTTTCTGTGAAGTACTTCATTAAAGTGAGGAAAAAAATAAGATTTAATAAAATGTGAGAATTGAATTTGCTTAAGTAATGATAAAATAGTATTCCCTAAGTGTCACAAACAAACTGTAACTTAAAACTTATTTAAAAGTGGCAGCAAAATGACAGAAAACGCAGGTTAAGGAAGTTGAGCAAATGTCTCTTCTGTTCATGAGAAAGATAAAATGATTGCTAAACTTAAAAATACATACAAAAAATACATGAATGAAAGCTTTTCTTTTTTTCTCTTTGCGTATCTCACAACAAGAACTTGTAGTCAGGAGGATCCCAGGAAATTTTCCCACTCTTATCTTTATGATGGGAAAGGGGTTAAGCACTAAAACACACTATGTTCCCAGGGATTACCCAAAGCCAAGGAGAGAGGAGATGTTTAGGACAATCATCTCCAGTAATTATCTCCATTTTACCACATAAGGGAAGCCTATTGAACTCAAACATATCAAAAATAATTGCCAGTTAGCAGAGATTTATCATGATTGTCAATCAACATTCAATCAACATTTGAGACTTGGTCCTGGAATGAGCACCATGAAAACTAAATTCCTCAGCAAAATGAGAGACTGTTCCACCAACAGATGCATGTGTTTATCTCAGGAGATATTAAATACAATGTTGTAGATAAAGTGATATGGTGCGCTTTTAGAAGAGAAATGTCAAATATATTGGTTCAAGGGAAAGAGAGGCCAATTCTGTAATTTATGGGTAAAATAATAGACTTAACATAGGAGAAAGGCGTGCTAGTTCCTAGGAAAATATACCTTGATTGAAATGTATGTGGCAATAATACTGATGAAATGGAAACACTGGAGAATTATTCATACACAATGGCTCTTCAAGGAAAATAGCTCAGTGTCAATGTGTTTTTTACAAACAATGATATAAACATTTATTTATTTGTATCTAAGTAAAATGGCATGACAGTATTGAAAGGTAGGATAGACATTAAAAGATTTTGAGATCTACATTTTCAATATTCAAGTGAATATATGTTATCTCAACTACAATATTAGGAAACAAAAATACAATGGCTTCATTTAAAAATATAGTCAAGGGTTCAGCGGCATAAGTGACTGCCTGGGAAATGCGAGGTCCTGAGTTCTGTCCCCGGCACAGCAAACAAACAGAAAAACAGAATCAGTTGTGAAGGAAAGAAAGCAGATTAAAGAACCTAAAGTTGTCCAGCAAATTTTTCCCATGACAGCATATCACTGCTAGGTGCTAGAATCTACTCACCAGCCTTCGTTGAAGTCATGTGGGGATAAACACTCACCCATAAAATAAATGTTCTATCTGCAAGGATTCTGGTTTCCTTCCCTGACCAGAGATTTGGGGGCCATCATCTGGTGCTGATTGATTGTGTAGTTCTTCTAGTTTTGTAGAATTCTGAGCTTGGGTTTTCAACTCCTGCAAGAGCTTTTTTGATCTGCCTTAATAAGTGTTATAAAGCTGCTTAATCTAGCTTTTATAGCTTTTGTTGTTTTCACCGAAGAATAATTAAATAAACCCTTTACTCTGTGCACAAGTTACTTAAAGTTAAAAGTGCTAAAATACATTGGTGTATTCCCCCTGCAGGGAAATACGAGCCTCCATCATTATAGGATGGTTCTGGTGCTTCTTGACATGGAAAGGGTCTAGTAACGGGAACGGGATGGGCTCCCCACTCCCACTGGGTCTGACTCACATTCAGAGCTCAGTGATACGAAGAGGGTATAAGCAGCTGCATGCATTCCTTCTCACCTCCTGCTTCCAGTTTAGTCAGTAAGCCTGGATCATGACTTAGTCATTAGCATTTTCATCTGTCTCCTCTACCCTCAATCTAGACAGTTATCTCTTGTCACATACTCCATGTCTACCTGATGATACATTTCCAGAAACAGTTATATAATTCTTTGAATCTTTCATCATGGACTAAAACAACAGTAGCTATTGAATATTTAAAATAGGCAATGCACAGGAGAGTTAGAGGGCAGTGTACACTTTTTGGCTTTGAGGTCCAACTGGGGTATTTGGGGAAACACAACTCTGGCTGTGTCTAAGTAGATCGTGGAGGTGTTGATCTGGGGTCTGTGTCATCCAACTGTCGTGATGTACTGCTTGTCGCCTGCCCAGTCTGGACTGAACCCCCAGAGCTCTTTTCAACTGAGGTATTGGGTATTGTGTCCCTGTAACAGGAAAGCTAATTCATTCAGCAACAAGGGTAGAAATCCCAAATGTATTTTATTTATAAAATGTAAACTATTTTAAAATAGTCTTGTTAAACTTCAAAAGTTATATTTTAATCATACCTATAAAGAACTTCAGTGAAGGCAAACAATGCTACAGATTATCCTCTAAATATCTGGAACTGACCATTTTATCAATGAAATAAAATTTAAAAAACCCTAAAAATATCATAACTGAAAATAATCTTTTTGGTGAGTAGAAATTTTTAGATTTGATTAATAGAAGAGAGGCTAAGTACATACTGGCTATTTTCCTTTGTTTCTTCCAGGTGCTAGCTATAAAGGAAAATGTCAGGCAAAGTTTTCCTTAAAATGTTAATATAATGCTGAAGAATCCTAAGTAAAAAAAAAAAAAAAAAAAAACATTTGACAATAAATTAAGAAACTGTAAAATATACTTCTTTTAAAGCAAAGGAAAAATTGTTCAATTTTTGTGCTTGTAAAAGTATGTCCTTGTCAGAATGCAGTAAAAAGTATTATAATATGTCATATAGGATAAATATATTCTAAGTAGATCATGGAGGTGTTGATCTGGGGTCTGTGTCTGGACCCTATTTTTTTCCTTTCAAGCACTGTTCTCTTGTTCTGCTTGGATACAGATTTTTTAAAGAGCACAACCATTATGAACCAGTGAAAGAGACTTAATGGAGATTTTTTAAATTTTGGAAATGTCATTACTTTTCACCTACACCGCAGTACAATAGGCCGTCCATTTGCCTCCATAATTAGAAGTCAAGGTATTCAAAATAATTGCAGGAAGATGTAACTACTTCATTAGGGTAATAAGAAAGGAATGCTTAAAGACATTTGCTCCAAATGTCATTTTGAGATAAGATCTTATCAAATAAAATAAACCGAAAAAACAGTATTTTCAAAGTTAGTTTTTCTGTGTTGTTCCTTTGTACCTTAGGATGAACTAAGGGTCAGAAGGCATAAGATGAGTGAGTACATTCTACTTTCTCATTTCTGCTTTCATGCCCATTTTTCCTTGGTGTAAGATTATTTTTATTTTTTTCTAATACAGAACTTATTAGGTGTGAATTCCACGCTGATGGCTATGTATTCGTCTTCCATAAAGGTCTCCGCATGGCACTAGAAAATATTTCTTTGGCCTCAGGGTTTTCTAAGTGTTATGAAGGCTTAGGAAACAGGTTTTCCTGCAAGTCTGGGTTTGTTGCTGATGGTGTATGTGTGTACGTGTGTGTGTCCGTGTGCGTTTTATTAGTTCACTCAACAAGTTGGTATCTTAATAGAATTTTAAAGCAGCACTGTGGAAACTTTTTAAGTTTTGGGGCCGCAATGCAAAGTGGAGAAAGGATAAAAGGGAGAGAAATACAGAAGCAATCAAAATGGACAGTATCTTTTCTTTCATTTGTCCAACTACATACAAATAGATTACACTTAAAATAGATGTATGTGCTTATATGCTGCAAGAAACTGACATTAGCTTTTTAACACTGTATTAGAAATTATCAGACCCTGCAGCTTAAAATAACACACATTTATCATCTATCGGTGGAATTTGGACATAGCTTACCAGACTCCTCTGTGGAGAGTCTTAGGAGTGGTAATGAAGGTATCAGCTTTACTGTGTTCTGTGCTGGAGGTGGAAGCATCTTTTTCAAGCTTATCTGAGAGCTTTTCTGGCTTGGGGTCTTACATCTCCATGCTGGATGTTGGTAAAAGCCTGTTGCTGGCTACACAGGCACCAGGCAGCTCACAGGGCTGCGAGCACCTCTGGACCCTGAGGGCCTTCCTCCAGGGCAGCGGAGGCCATCGTGTCAGGAAGGAGATGGTCAGCCTTCGCTGGAGCTCAGGCCCTGCTTTCATGGGATTTTACCTGATGAAGGCAGCCCCGTGGAGAATCATCCCTCTTCTGATTAACTCCAATGTGTTCGTCAGATTTTTGACCTTGCTCGATATATCAGAGATAAATCAACTTAAAGGACAAGAGGCTTGTGTTTATGCAGAGCTTCAGAGATTTACAGTCCATGATTTCTTGGTCCAGTCGCTTGAAGCAGCCTGTAGTGGGAGCACGGGGAAGATGAGCTGGACAGGAGGGTGCCAGTGTCCTTTAGTCCCTTCAAGGGCATTTTCCTAGTTCCCTAATTTCCTCCCCTGGGCTCCAACATTTTCAAGGTTCCAGCACTTCCAACACAGCCATCGGCTGAGCACCAGACCTTTAACACCTGAGCCTTCCGAGTCACTCTAGGTTCAAAGTTTAACGCTCAGCCCATTTATTTGAGCCCTTAATTACCTCTGAACCATCCCTTCACCTCTGTTTGGTCCCTACCTCTGTGACTCCAAATGAATATGTAAAGCTGTCTGTTGTTTATAGCTTGAACTTTTCACCCATATTTAAAAACTTTATAAACATTCATATGTGTTTAGGTAGAATAGGAAAGTCACAATTCCAAGAACTGTTGAGAGGACTCTGTGTACATCTAGCATGGATTCCCATAGTAATCTTGAGGGCCATATTAGTCAAACTGATTTTTTATATTGGTCCATAAAAATAATCCCTCTGCTAGAAACTTTTTTGTTCTTAATGTTCCTAAAATCTACAAGGATATAAAGAGTTATTTAGTATTAAACACCAAACGATATAATTATATCCTCAACCTTCTTCCAAGTGAGTTGTTTTTGAATAATAGAACACAAAGGTATATTTAATACAGGATATAAAGGTATATTGAAATCACGACACTGATACTAGCATTTGTGATCTAGTATGTCTGGAGTAAAGACTTCTATTTCTATCATGCGACCAAGGAAAGCTGATAGTCCTTATCCAGAACTCAACAACTCGGCTTTCTCTGCATTTCCCTGCTCCTAAAGGGTCTTTCAGGTAAAGCTTTTCTGCTGATGGAGAACACTGGCTCAAAATGAGGGCAGTTTATGAATTTTAGAAGAGAAGAGCTAGCCCAGTATTCATGACACTGCAGGCCAGCAGACAGGGAAACAACAGGATAAAGTGTCCAGCTATAATTAGCTAGTGATTTTTGCTGAGATAATTATCATAACGGCTTCCCATGTCCACATTATATGACCACTGACTTCTATCATATTATCCATTCTCTTTGCTTATATCAAGGAAGCAAATATAGTTGTTCATTAATAAGCATATCCAATCCTTCCTGTTTCTGAAAGTTCTTTTAAAAATGAAGTCAGATTGTGTAACACCTCTACAAAAATCACCACCATCAATCCCTGCAGAATTCTGAGAACAAATCGAAGCCTTTTTTTTTTTTTTTTTTTTTTTTGCAATGACCAACAAGGTCCTACCCTACATTATGTCTTTCCTGTAACACATTTCTCCTCAATGTGGTTTTTTTACACATCTCCCCTGTGCTGTTTCGTCTCTACATGTTCTTGCCTTAGGATATTTGTCTGGGCTGTTTCTCTACCTGAGGAACTCATGCATCTGTATTTTAACCTTGGCCTGACGTTGGAGTCTATTGCAATATTCCACCTTTTTGTATTTTTCTCATCATGTGGAAGTAACATTTCTGTCATTACTAATCTGACATTTACAAGGGTGTCTGATGAGAGGACAGTCCACAGTTCCCTCCACCTGCTGTCCTGTCAGGCTTACCTTTAGCAATTACCAGCTACATCACATGGGCTGACGGTGAACATGTTCGTGTCTGCACCTGATCCTGAAACAGGAGACCCGTTGGAGTCCAGGTAAATAAGGCTGAAAGTGTGTATTAATTCTCTTGGGTAGCAGTGAGCAGAAATCAATGCATGCTTTTTTGTTAATAGGACAATTAGATAGTTCTATGTGAGTGCAAATTATGGAGTTATTGATAGGGATGTGCTGAGATTGGAATTGTTATCATTATCATTATTATTTTTTGGGGGTGTGGAGAATTGTCCTGGGACCCTTGCACTTGCCTTGTGAGTGCTGTTCCACTGAATTATTTCCGTAGCCCAATATTGAACTTGCGATGTAACACTTATGGCATAATTTCACCTACATGCATCTTCATGATATCAGCAGAATACAGGGATGACTGTTAAAAAAAAAAAAAAAGGAAAGAAAAAGAAAAAAAACAACAAAAGGCCAAGGTAAGATTTGGTGGGAAGCCCAAGGATGCCCCAGCACTGGGCCTCACAGAAGTCAACTGCACTTGCTACACAGCTATAGGAACTTGTTTCCTCCGCCTTTCTCATATAGGTCATCTTTCAGTTGCACCTAGAACCCCTGAAACCAGTCTTGCAAGCACGCTGTTGGGCCGAGAGCAATGCCAGTTCAGCAGGCATCTGGCCTTGGTGATCCACGCGGTTAACTACAGCACAGAGCGCTCTGAGAATGTTTCGCTCTCAACACATTGAGACCCTGAACTTAGATCTCTGTCACATGCTTCTCCCCCGCCCCCCACCAGTGGGTAAAGATGCAGACTACCCTGGGTTGTCTCTGCCTCGCCACAGGAGCGGCAAAGTTCCCCTCAGTCCCAGGATTTCCTTTCCTGTGTATCTAGTTTTTCGTAATCTCCCGTCACCCCATCTCAGGACCTCACTGCTGTGTGGGTCAAGAGAGCTGCTAGGCTGAACTTCGTGATACCCTCCGCTAACAGGAGACAGAGTCTATTTTGGTTTAGATGCTTAGAACTTTCGCTCCAACTTGCCAGCTCCAAGGAGAGAACATCAAGGCGGAAGGGTGTGGTGGCTCACAGCTGCTGACTCCATAGTGGCCGAAAAGGAGCCAGAGAGACCTGAGAGGGGCCTGCTCACCAAAGGCCTGACCCTGGTGACGCACCTTCACCTGACCTCACCACCTAGCGGAACCTTCAGCCTTGACTATCGGGATTAAAGCAGTGAGGCAACAGCCTCTCCAGGGATCTCTTCATCCAGTGGGAAATTAAGTCTGACAGGCACCCTTCTCCAGCACTCAATCCCTTACACAGGAAAGAGTTTCCTCAGCATCATTAACATTCAGGTAGTTGCTCTTCCCTTTATTAAGTTCTTCAAACTTTGTATCTTTTATCCGGAATAATTGCTAGGGAGGAATCACCATATGAATTCCTTTTTTGGGGGGTAGGGCAGGTATTTTATTTTATTATATTTAGTTATTTATTTATTTGTACCAGGCATCAAACTCAGGACCTTGTACTTGCCAGGCAGGTGCTTATTCTATGGAGCTATATCCCTGGCTTTTTGGGAAGTATTGAACACAGTAAACACTGAGTTAGGTCCCAGCCCTATTTATTTATTTGGTCATTTACTTATTTAAATTTTGAAATGCTTCTTGCTGAGTTGCCAAGTTCCAAGTTACTATTCTTCTGCCTTTGCCTCTCTGGTAACAGAGGTTATATTTACACACTACTGTGCCAGCCTTCATGGGTTCTGTGGCCTACAGTCTCCTGTCTGCTAGCCTGTGCTGCCATTAAATAGTGGGGGTCTCTTCACCTCTCATATTTAGGTTCTCAAAGAGAGGTGCTCCTAATTCATACAGGCTGCTGTGAAAACGTACTTCTTCTAGCTGCTCAGAACTCATAAAACTGACCCCATTTAGAACCAGTGTTCCCCAACAATAGAGCCTTTTCATTTGAAGATATCCTTAGTAGCAGGGCATTGCAAAAGAATTTTCATAATGTCAGGACAAGAACCATCTTTTTCATTTGTTTGTTTTTTTTTTTTTTTTTTCCCCAAAGGAGCTTTTTTTTTTTTTTTTGGTCTTATTTTTACTATTTTCTTTTTTGGAACCGAGAATCGAACTCTGGACCTCACGCTTGCTAGGCAGGCGCTGCACCACTGAGCTACATCCCCGGCCCTCATTTGTTTGTTTTAGGTAGGGTCTCACTGTGCAATTTAAGCTGGCCTTGAGCTCACTTTGATCCTCCTGCCTCAGCCTCCTGAGTGTACCACTACACCTGACTACATCTTAATATTTAGGAATAAATTGCTCAGAAAAGGGTTAATGGTACATACCCAATAACCCAAACGATAAAACAAAACTCCGATTCAGAGTGCTGTGGCGATTAATGGTGGTGGGTTTTGTTAGAAGAGGTACAGCATTTGAACTCATTTTGTAGCAATCTTAGCAAACCTAAAATGGTTTGCTCATTAATAAAAGAGCACATCCTCTTCCTTTATACACAAAGGAATTACATGATGGAAGTTAAGACGTGTGTAATGTAGACATCAGAAGTGATTATGACAGTTTTGTTAGTGGTGATGACCAGTTAATTATAACTGAATACTTTCTTTAGGTTTATTTACCTAGTCGGATTGAATTTTTTGTTAGAGGAACCCCACGATGCCAGACATAAGTGCAACAGACTCAGCGAACCCGAAGGCGGGGCCAGGACGCGGCATGGGAGACCGGATCGAACCCTGGTCCCTGTGCTTACCTAAACAAGGGCTTAGTCCGCTGAGCTATACCACCAGCCGGGCATGGTGGCGCATGCCTGTAATCCCAGCACTCGGGAGGCTGAGGCAGGAGGATTGTTGTGAGTTTGAGACCAGCCTGAGCTACAAAGTGAGCTTAAGGCCAGCCTGAACTGCATAGCGAGACCCTGTCTCAAAAAGACAAAAAAAAAAAAGAAAAAAATAAAGTGCAACAGACTGGCAAACTATGAAGCATTTTCTCTTTCCTAAATCAATGTGCATGTTCAGCACCTTTAAATTCAATTTCTTTGTTGTTGTTTAGATTCTGACAGATACAGACTCGCACATCTGTTCCACTGTTGTTTGCTCTCCAGTTATTGTCTTCCTCTACTCCTATGAGCTTCACGACAGAGACGAGAACACATCTTCCTCTGTGAAGTTTAAGATCTACTGGGATCAGGTTCAGAGACCACGAATGGCCTCTGTGCACCTCACGCACTTTGCACACACTCTCTCCAACTTTTTTCACATTTTGTCTCATTTGTTTGATACAGCAATGAGTTCCTTTAGGGCACAGATGATGTCTTGCTCATATTTCCTAAAACTCCCAAAGTTACAAGGCATACGTAGAATACTGAAAGCAAATAAATATTTGCTGGACAGCAGAGCAATGAAGTGCCTGCTTTTTTATTCCTATGGATTTATTCAATAAGGTTATTTTCTGATACTCTGTACTGCTTTGGTTTTTGAAGCTCGTATTGAAGAGATCTTATGCATCTCTGTGAATTAGTAATTTTAGGGGGATTTCTTGTGAATTTTCATGGGTCGCTTCTCAAAATCTGACCTTAGTAATTTAAATGTTGCTTGATTTCCTTATTTAAAAATACCAGGTGGCTGGGGAGCTATGTCGGCTTTTAGTACTAGGGTCATCCACTAGGTAAATAATTATTGAATTTTTGATATAATTCAGGTATAAAAAATAAGATAAGTAAGCAACTACACTCTTAATTCACTGATAAGAGATATCTGCTAAAATAATATCTGTAAATATAATATCATGTATGCACCTTGTACAATACCAAAACGTTATGAAAACAGTTTTCCAATGTATTAATTCATCAAATGTGTATGGTTAAGGTGTCTTGAAACTGTCTGATTGACATTTGCATTTTAATAAAATAAAAATAAATGAAAAAATAAAAATAAAAAAAAATAAAAATACCAATAGCCAGGAGATGGTTCAGTGGAATAAACACTTCCCAGGCAAGTGCAAGGGCCTGGGTTCAATCCCCAGTTCCACAATAAATAAATAAATAAATAAATAAAATGCTAATGATCTCATTAGAATTTCTATTGTTTTCTAAGAATATTCAGTTCAATGTTCCATAAAAAAGATTATAAAATATTGAATGTTACACAAATTTAATTACTCTTTGGATGCTTTATCCAAAACTGATACTTGCTTATAAAACAGAAAGGGACAGAAGAGACAACTCTTGAGACAACACACTAAAATATGAAGTCTCACCCAAAATATATACTAAGTGATCCACCAGCTTTGGCAGTGTAGCGTGTTGATACCACTGAGAGACTTAGCAAAGTTCAGTGTTCTTGTATCTTCTGTGAATCGTCAATTTTCAATAAATATTATGTCAAAATATCTTAATTAATACAGAAAAGATAATGTTACTTCACAAAGATCACCAGAAAATTACAATTTCATTGTTTCTCTCAGAAAAAATAATAATGCATATACTAGGATGTTTTATTAATGTAATCTCTTTTTATAATATATCTAAAAGAATCCAAACCATATTAAAAACTGATAGTAACAAGTCATATTATAAAAAAATAAGTAATGTGCAACAGAAATAAACTACCTGACAATTAATCACTAAATACATATATTAAAAGTTTAGAAATTCCTCCTTTTGAAATAATAAATACTGACTATCACTGGCTTTGTCACTCTGAGTGATATTGTTTATGCTTTTGTCATGAGGTATACATACCATTTAAAAATATGTTTTCCAGAAATGTGAAGATGCAATGACTTATTTCTTTTTTACAGTTCTCTTTTCTTGTGAAATCATAACTCCACAAATTACTTTGACTATGTTTCTTTCTGGGAGGTATATCAGGGTTGTAATTTAAGTAAGGAAGAAGCATTTCTCTCTGTACACAGAGAAAGGGGTTCTGCAAAACTGAATATGCAGTGAACTAGCAAAGGCATAACGGGCATTTGGAAACACTTCTGTTTTTGCTGTTAACTAGATGAACTGGCAGATTTGGAATAATAATCTGCACATGTGTACTGCAGTCAAGACAGAAACATATTTTACCAAAATGTACGCACCAACAGATGTGATTTAAAAAAAAATTGCACTCTAAAAATACATATTTTATATTTTGATTAGCATTCTTTTTGATTTGAAATGATTTCCTTTGTTTCCTATTTTTCTTCTTTAAAAAGACAGAATTGTTTATGTAGCTATTGTTCTTTTAAAACAGACTATTGGAAAAGTTTCTTTTTTTGTTTTCATTGTCTGGTAAATTACTTCATGTAATAGATTCAGCCTAAGACTCATACTACTGATTCCTATTTTTCTCTATGTTTGACATATCATGAAAATATTAATTCAGGAAAATATCAAAACTCAACTGGTGTATAAAATCCTGAAAGTTGGTAATAATGGATTATATAATTATGCTATCTGGTTTAGTAGGGTTCTAGATAAAATTTTATGTCAGATATTTATCACGTCCTTCACTATTGACTATCATTATGAGCTTTTACATTTTTTCTTGTACTGAGAATTGAGCTATGGTCTCAGAACCTTTTAATGTTTTTTTTTTTAAACAGGATCTCAGTAAATTGGTAAGTTACCCAGGCTGTGCTCAAAATGGCAGTCTTACCTCAGTCCTCCTTAGTGCTGTGATTACAGGTTTGTATACCATACGTGACTTATTGTTGCCATCATACAGATTAACCTTACATTAAACAACAGTCCCAATGTGAAAAATTCCAGAATAATTTTTTAATGCTTAGGTTTTTTTTTTTTTTGAGAAAGCTGTGTTTTGTGTGTTATACTTGCAATGAGTGAAACAATTCTACATCAATGTAATAATATCAAACCATAATTTCTCTTGCCCACTTCTCCACAACAGACATTTCCAAGACCTAGTACCTTAAAGTAAGGGCGATTATTTTCACACATTTGTAAATCAGGAATTTAGTGAGCATTTGAGTGGACAATGCTGCTGCCTACAGCATTGGCAAGCACAACCTGGGGCTATTCCCAGGAAGTGTCCAAGAAGCTTCCCTTCCCTGTGTGCTTTGCAGGCAGTGACTCTGCTAAGACAGGTTCCGCTGCTTCTCCCGTGTCCCTTCGTCACTCTCATCCTTTCATGGCATCTATAAGCCCTCTCTCCAACAAGGCAGTCAGACCCCACATGTGAAATCTTGGATCTCCAAGAGAAAGAAAGAACGAAGAACCTGTTGCTAAAGGTGAGGCCACTGGCTGTCCCTGCCTCATTTTCTCTCTTAGTGCTTTTCCCAGGCTATCCAGGCATCTCCCTGGACAATCAAGGTCTTACAGGCAGTTTAATTTCCCATATGCCCAGATGCTCCTCCATATACCTAATACCTACTGTGTTTCCTGTGTACTTTTACTGTAAGGAAAAAGTATCAAATTAAGTACTTTTTTCTTTAGCTAGTGCATGATCTTTAAGTATTTCACATTTTATCAGAGTTTTTCTTGTTTTCTCAATAAATATTCTTAATGAAAACCAGTTCTCCCTGCTTCACAAATCTTAAAACAAATTAATTAAAATATGAATTTTCATTATTCTTTCAAGTTCTATATCTCAGCCCAAAATCCCAGAGGTGTTTTTGAATGTACATACAAACAAACAAACAAATCCTGGTAAGATAGGGGAAATAAAATTGGAAGGAAGAAATAAGTAAAACCCAGATGTGAAGATGTGATCCACACAACCATGCATGTGTGTCCCTGCTTCTTCAATTATGTCTGGGTGATAAATAAAAGAAAGTTCTGAGGAGGAAGAGATAGATAAAAATAGTAGATACGCAGAATATGAAGTTCCATGCATGTAGAAAAATGAACGAAAGCTCAATTCTATATAGTGATTTTGAGGCTTTTCTCTTTTTTTCTCCATGTGGTTTGTTGGTTACAGACCAGCCATGCCCCAGAGTCATGTTTTATGTTTTGATGGCTCCTCAAAGGGATGAAACTTGACTGAAAGAGTAAATCAATGGTTACTGGCACTGTGTGTGATATATTAACAGTGCAGGGGATGCTGAATTCTGTTTCAAGATGCCTGTAACTTTGGTGCCAGGGAAACAGCAAAGAAGTTTCTATTGTGCACTCATGGATCAAGGTTGTGAATGAGTTCATTCACTCTAGTGAATGTTCACATAAAATGAAAAGGAAAACAAATATCAAGAAACAAATATTAAATAAGGATAGATCTCATTCTGAACACGATAGAAAAATAGCTTGTGAAATATTTTTCATGTTGAAAAACTCGCTCAGCAAAGTATAAGCAGCTCTTTCTACTTTGCTCAGGAATAAATAGCTAGAGTTATTAATTAGCAGCAATATTGTAACCTCTGGAACCTCTTGAGGTCAGCGGAGAGAAGAAACGACGATGACAACTATATCATGCATGGGCTTCAGAATGTAATTATTTGGATTTTAGCTTCAGAGGACAACAGTTAGTCTTAAAAAGCAAATAGAAAGGATACCTGAGCTAGTGAGATTAGAGTTGCCAGGTTTCACTGCCTTTCTTCTCATTATTATGTAGATAGGTTTCAATTATTTATTTAAAAATCAAAACCAGTATGAACTGCAAGCTAAGTCAGTTGGAAATTACTACTCATTATTCAACTATTTCATTAACATTGTCAAATGCCTGTTCTATGTTAGCTCCTGTGATAAGTTCTGGTTGATTAAAATGATAAGAAAAATCAGTCATAGCACAGTGGGGATGCAATATAATGGGAACCATCAATAATCAAGCCGAAGATGGCAAGTATTATAGAAGAGAACATGTATACCTGAAGAAAGATAAAGCAAGCACAAATATCATTTCTGTAACTAGTAATATAAAGAATCTTGTGCCTCATAATTTACAGAATGAAGAACTAAGAGGAAATTTTTTAAACCTAAGAAATGAGAGCTGATTCAAGCCTCAATCTTAAATTTTCTTATTCCTTTAAGAAACTTCTCTCATCCTTTCATGGCATCTATAAGCCCTCTCTCCAACAAGGCAGTCAGACCCCACATGTGAAATCTTGGATCTCAAAGAGAAAGAAAGAATGAAGAACCTGTTGCTAAAGGGGAACTGGGAATGAGATTACAAATCACTTGCTAAAGAAAGGAAACTACTACAGAATAATAAACTGGATTCATATGCAGCACAAACCAGACTGAAAAAGGCAACAGCTGAAGAAAGTGGAGTTCATCTGGACAGGAAATAAGAATAACTGAAAGTGAGTTTGATCCTGAGGCTGAGTTATCAGACTTCATCTAGGAGAGAATGAGCAGTACACACTCTCATTACCTTTGTTGTTCAAATAACTCTGTAGAAGCCAAGTTGAGTACTATGTGCAGTGTTACCAATACATGCTAGATCTCCAGAAATGACTGGAAGTTTTTCATCCAATTATCTAACAATGGTCTGACTCCCTGGATTCCTGTGCCATGTATTTTATCAAATGCAATTGGCTCTTTTGCCATGGCTTCAACCAGTGGCCTAGAAACCACTCCTCCTTCCAGGGTTGCTACCAGAAACAGGAAGGGCGTGTTGTCTATGACTATGATCCTGCAAACAGTACTGAGGCGTCCCTTCTGGTGGATGAAGAAGTCATTGTGTTCAGTGCTCTTGGAATGGATTCAGACTTGCTAATGGGGAAAAGGAAATCAGAATGGCAAGGCATCAATTATCTACGTTGAACTGCTTAATTAATGAGATGGACTCTGCAAAATTACTCATTTTGTTATCATACTTATATATTAATAACTCCAAATATTGCAGGTTTCAGTCTCTTCCTTGATAATGGCCTAAGAGAATGGAAAACAAAAACAAAAACCCAGCCATCGGAAACCAGCCTCTTGCCAATAAAGTTGCATGCTAAATATTTCATAAAAAGTTTGTTAGCACTTTAATGCCAACACGTTTTCTTATAAAATTCTCTTTCTACCAAGATTTCACTAACAAGCTGCTTCTACTTTTGAGCCCCAACATAAAGCAGAACTATTTCCTACTGAATTTTTCATTAACTGCAATTTTTTCTTTTATGTAACTAAATTTATTGTGTATTTATAAAAAAGAACTGAGACTGAACAAAAAATCTTAAATAATGTGTCTTAGAAGTATGAGGCAGGAATATGTAACAGAAGCTTTTGTCAAATTAATGAAACATGTATGCTAAGAGGCTTGCAACAAGATGGACTTTGTGCAAACAATAAAGGACATGCCTTGTCCTTGTTGCCCAGGATTGCTTTTGCCATTTTTGGTGTCTTTTACATGTTTAATAGTACAGATTAAACAGCGCCAAGTGTCATGAAATAAAAGGATGAATCATAATGTTCATTCATTGCTCATTCTGGGAACTGGGCAGTGAGTTGCTTTTATGAAATACATGGACAGAAATTGGGGTGAAATGCTAGGGTTGGGACTAATTTTGCTTTTGTAGTGGTTGACTAATTGTTTCAACTTTAGAAGATAAGAGCTTAACTATATTAGCTCAGCAATTCCGTACCTTAAGGTGTAGAGGCCCCCACCCTAGAGTGAATGAGAAGGACCAAGGATACAATTCTTCCTGCTATGAGCTCCAGTCATTGTCATCTTCGTGGACACCATCTCCTGGCGCTAGAGCAGACTCTTGGCTTCTGCTTTGGATCCTTCAGCCTTCTGGTGTAGACTCCATGGTAGATCCATCAGCCTGCTGATAGGGACTTGCACGGGACACTGCAGTGGGCCCCAGACCTTGAACTGAATCCTTCAGTCTCCAGTCTGCAGATGCTTCTTCATCCGACTCTGTGGCTGACCATCGTAACCCAATCTTGGAGTTTCATATACATTTGTATATTTTGTGTTATATCCATATGTCTAGTATAAGCCTGATATAGTTTTGAATGTCAGTATCTGTGACCTTGCATATTCTTAAAGACTGTGTAAAAATTATTCAAAATGGGAATCTGAGAAACCTATACATGTGTGTACTATTCACGAGTATGTAGTGAATGCTTAGAGCAGGGATAAACTTTTGTCAGAAATTGTATAAAATGATAGGTATAAAAGCAAATTGCAGTATAAAATACCTGAACTGGCTCATGTTGGAAATGGAGCAGATCAAAACGCCCATGCTGATCAGTATAATACAAGTGCATACGTAAACTAGAGGAAAGTTTGAGAGTGGTTGTAATATTTATAAAGAGATATTAGACTACTAGGACAAAAAGATAACTACATTAATTTTTTTTTAAATTAAAGCTCTGTTTGCTGATATCTGTGATCTGAGAAACTACATCGAGGATAGCAATGAGTAATACGAAACCCATGATTGAATGCCTCTCACCGTGGTTACCCAAATGTGTAGTATTTGTAATCTCTTATCAGTTATTATACTCTCTTTAAAATAAATTTGAAGAAAAAAGATAAGGAAAAAATGTAAGATTTCTTGAAAACAAAAGCCAATATTCAATTATTTCCCTAATCCTGCATAACTATGTCCATTAATCTGAGCAACAGATTTGATAATAAAAATAGGTAATATAACAACTATTGTTAGTTAGCTATTCCTGTTTTGAAAATCTGTGATATATACATTATTGAATATTTCCCTCTTTTTTTTCTGTTTTTGCTTCTGTTCTTACTTTTCAAA